>JAZGTJ010000465.1:69748-110246 GCA_036877575.1 Botia almorhae
GTGTTGTGTAAAAACCCATGTGCTGTGTCAAACAGTCCGCTCTCTCTCTTACACACACACACACACACACACACACATATAGGTTCATGCAGTCCTCTAAATCATGTTTCCTAATTCCCTGAGCCACATCTCAATCATTTCGTCTGCTAATTTGAGAGTCACCCTCATTTCTTTTTAAACGATTCATTTTCAGCACATTTGTCAGTAAATGTCCTTGATGTGTTTTACAATTGAGTCAATTACTGTTTCAGCCACTGCAGCTCCAGGGAGGATGAGCACACATGGCCTAAAGGAACCATCTCAACAATTGTTTCAGGAATGAATCTGTAACGCTGTGTTCTACTTCCTGAAACATCAGCTGGAGCCAGAACTTCACACTTTCTGTTCTTTCTGTTCTGTACATTTTACATGATTCTCATGGATTCCAAGCTTGAAATGTTTTAAAACACAAACAACTGCTGTAATTGTAGAGCCATGATGATGAAGCTATGATAAACACATTATTAGTTATTGATAAACACATTATTAGTTATTTATAAAGACATTATTAGTTTGGAGCAGCAGAGTCCTGTAGCGCTGTCCGTGGTCCTGATATAGTTCAGATTAATAGTGTAAACTGAGGGTCTGCAACTGTTTTTAGATCTGTTGCTGGATAGAGAGATATAGCATGATTTATAAATATACTACTGTATTATTGTTTTTACATAATACAAAATGATCATTATTGATGTGCATCATGAGTTATATACTTGTACATTGTTTTTATTTGACATTTTTTGTACATTTGAATGTGGGATGCACAGGGATACATTGAGCTGAAATTAACTTAATATTGTGATTTTGTTTACGGCATATTTTGTTACTATTATTTTTTAGAAAAGTGATGAGTGATGGCCCAGCATCTCAGTTTAAATAGATCTTGGAAGGGCTGGTTCTGGTTCTTAGGAAACCCTTCAGAGCACTTGTTGTTCTTCATAATGTAAGAGCATGTGTGTAACTGTTCAAACACGCATGACAGTTACTGCAGTGGAGGAGCATTTTGAAAGAACAGCCTCATTTAGCACTTTAAGATGGCAGACTACTGATTAAGACTATTGATTCTGCATCTGTTCTGTACAGACTTCCTGTGGCGACCGCAAATGGATTTGTGTGCCTCCCTGTGCTGTTTATTGATCGTTTGATTTTATTGGTAATTGACAGAAGATTTCTGTGAGAACATTGTGTGGCTGATTTCGCTCAGCTGATTAAACTGCTCGTGGCCGCATTTGAACTCGATTTGATTTCCCGTGATGGAGACATGTGTAGATAAGTCTGATCTCAAGAGTGTTAATATTTCTGTGGTCATGAATTCTTCTCAGATTCAGCTTTAGCACGTGAGGAAGTGTTTGATTCTTCATGCTTTGTTTTAAAAGAGAAAAGAAAGATATGATCACACTGTTGCCACAGAATATCACCTGTGCTGAATGTGTGACAGCTGATTGGCTCACATCATCATCCTCTCCTGCAGGCTGTGGAAGAGTGAAGCAGTGTGCCAACCTGAGGGAACACACATCAACCTCTCTCTGTCACTCTGTGTGTGTGTTTGTGTATGTGTGCTCGCGCTCTGCCCGCGGCACGTCTGTGTTCAGAGTGATGTCACCCCCCGCTTCCCAGCATCTATTAACACTGCCATTATCATGCTAATCTACATGTGTATGATTCCATGAAGTCATTTATTCACACTGTTATTGCAGGGCTGCACACAGAGAGACTTTGTGACGATATGAACATGCAGTTGAAGGTGTCTGTTAGCTGACCACATGTTTCTGTCATCCCCTGTGATCTGTATATTATAGTAACACACTTTCTGACCCTGAGCTGTAAAGTTAACTGGAGAGCAGTGTTGATTCTTTTTACACTTGAGTTTTATTTTATATTCATTAATAAAATGGATTGTTCTGAATTCTGATGGGCTGAATTATGTGGAAAGCTGTTAAAATGATAATATACACACACTCTGTATCAGGGAAGCAAGTTGTTGTATTGCTTAGCAACAGTAAACAGTCTACAGTTAGGATGATGAAGTATGTGTGGATGTTTATTTCTATAATGATTAATAATAAATGTTTGTTTTATAATAGTTTTATTAGTGGTAAAATCATTATGACGTACTGCTAGAATATTTTTAGCCCTGTGGTGATCATTTGCAGTTTCAGTTGTCATTTCATGACATCACAGATGTTTATGTGCTGAAAAATGTAAACAACAACAAACAGAGGCATAACAAACTGTAGCCTGAGATTAAGAAACCACAGATTCTGTTTATTTCTCATTCAGTCACAGACACTGATCTAATTAGAAATGCAGAGGGAGGTTCAATTAAAAACACACTTATTAACATTTTAACCAGCAACCCCACCTTCCTTTGGTGCCAGACAGAGACGCTGTTCACTCCAACATGTGCTAGTCCTGCCCCTGAGATGAGAGGCCAACTAGTCCACAAACACAGTTTAACATTGTACTTTACAGATTAAACTTTACACTTTACATTGTGTATACTTTACATTGTGTACACTTTACATTCTGTACACTTCCTCTCTATCCAGGAGCATAAAATAAAGCTTTCCCCTCATTTCCTGGCTCTATGGAAGCACTAGTTGTTAATGGAATACTATTTGTGCTCCTGTTGGATGAGCTAATGGTCTCCTCTTGAGGGGAACGCTCCAAACTAAATAGCACAGATTCACATCTGTCAGACAAAACCAGGAGGCTCTTCGTAATCAATGACCCAGGAGAGGCTCCATGGGGAAACTTTTCCTCCATGATGGTATCAAACATGAGGACACACCAGGGACAATGGAATCTCCCCCAGCATGATCTGCCTGTGTTCAGGACTATCTGCTGGAGGGAGAGGGGGGCAAATGGGGTTAATGGGCATTTATAAACAGGGGTGTATAATACAGTGTCTGATTTATAATAGCACAATATGACCAAACTGTAAGAAGAAATCTCTCTCTCTCTTTTTTCATTCTGTGCAAATATTGCCGCTGGTTTTGTCTTAAAGTGTTAAACCCCATTAATTTTACCCCCCCTCCTCTCTCTTGTGTTCTCTTGCTCTCTCTACATGTTTGAAGTTTGTTTGGCCGGGGCGGAAGCAGAGAGCACAAGCGTGAGAGAGGGTGTGCAGGCACTCCTGCTGCTGTGGAGGTTTTCTCCTCGTTGTTAATTTTCCTCGCTCCATATGGCTCTGCAGACGACTCACCTGCGGGCTGTAGCAGTCTGGCAGCAGGAAGCGAGTGGAGGGGACTGGAGAGGAGAGAGGCAGCCTGGATGCAGAAATGCCAACAGACGTCCTCAGGCCCAACCTGTCATTGCGCATCTGTGCGCCTACCGACCGGCCTCCCATGTGCACAGACACAGTCTTGCACACACACTCATACACAAACACTCTTAACTGCTACACCAATAGCTGGCACATGAGTACAGCGAATTCCAGAACATGTTTACAAACATATTGGGGGGGTTAGAAGTCAGGTAAGGGGTGGTTTGACTGTGTTGTCTCTGTCTGGGGAGTCTGTTATCAGAGCTCACAGTTTGGCAGGTGAAAGTAGTGACGTCAGACTCACAGGGTGTGTGTTTGTCCTGTGGCAGAGAGATACAAAAGGACGATGTGGGAAACTTTTTTTGTTTTTGGAGAGTAGAGGAATGGATGGGAGGATTTCATCCTGGTTTGTCATTGATTAGAGAAGTCTCTTTAATTCTCTCTCACCCCATGGTGTGATTCATTTGCATGCTCTGGCAGGAGGTGATGGAGTTTTGTTCTACGATTCGCTCTGAAAATCCTTGAAGACATGAGACATGATCTGATGCATATGCAGCCACCAGCCAATTGCCTTCTGATTGACTGTTTCATCTCTCTTTCTCTCCGTTTTCTGTTTCCTTTTACTTTTTTCTTTGTTTGAATGTATTTATCATAATATGGTCCTACTGTAAGAATGTTATGCTTATGTTGTCCGCATATGCCAATATTGTTCGATGTTGTGTATACTGTACAAATATGAAGATGTGTTTGGAGAGACTGACACCTGTGCATAAATCATGTAAACCGCGTGATGACGCTGAGATGGTTTCATTAAGTTCTGTAGCTGGAACTGATGTGCTTGGGATACAGAGAGGTACATTATCTCACTTAGTAGAGTATTACTTCTTGCCAAATAAAGACATAAATGAGCAGTTGAAATCATTTTATTAGCTTGTGCTGTGAGGAGAGAGGACACAAGGTTTTCTGGATGTGTGTATTGCAGTTTTTCTTACATAATAAAATCATATTTAATTTACAGTCAGACAGTCTTGTTACATATGTCACATATTGTGATGTGTTTTATTCATGTTATATTTTATTCATGTTGTGATATTCTGCATGACAGAAATGAAGAGAAAGTTTTTGTTTCAGGGCGTTTCTACAGTGATTGACAGGTTTGGTTTTACTGTCGGGGACATCTGAAGATTCATCTGCTCTCACTTGGCGAGTAAATTTATTTTGTTTAGACTTTAATGATTGAAATGTTCATTTAAATGCTGATTATGCTAAAACATCATGTGAATGGCATTTACAGTTCCACTGTTTTTCTACTTTATAGCTCAAAAACAGTACCAGCTTTACCAGCATGTTTATAATGACATGGAGTCTGTCTGGTCTTGATGCAGCTGTTGATGCCGGTTCATTTCTGATCTATATGTTTGTGCGTGGCATGTATGAAAGTGTGTGTTTGTGTGTTTGTGTGTGTGTGCCAGTGTCTGTGGGTCCTTGGCTGTGATAAAGATTTGTCTGCTGCTGGGAGAGGCTTCATCTGGGGTCACAGCTAAACCTGTGTGCCGCAGGGGTCTGGACGGCCCATAATTCTCACCCAGATGAATGGAGTGCTGACGTCTGTCCTGACAGAATTAACTTGCCTGGATTTATTTCACCCACAAGACACATTGTGATAACAGTAGAGACGAGTAGAGAGAGACACAGAGGCCCTCTCTCATCTTACATTCACTCCTATCTCCATGGAGACCAAAGCGAAACGCCCTCGCTCAGCACTTGACATCCTCCCTCTGCCCTCCACTTGTTCTCTTTTGAAGCTGTTGATCACAGGTGGGAATCCTTCTTAGAAACATCAAGATATGTGAATTTTTCTGGGTCTTGAGCTTGATTTGTCTTTTCTCGAGACGCTGAAGAATGATTTGAAAGGGCGCAGTGAGTTCAATCCTGAACAACATCTATTGTTGTTGAACTCTGACCTCATTTGCATTCCAGAGCCACTAAGCTGCACTTTGAACTTTATACATTCAGACCACAAAATACAGTGAAGAAGTGCAGAAGTGAAGAAGTGAGTAAATGAAGAATTAGAATCAAAATGTCAGTGTGAGTCAACATGTCTGATGAGAAATGATGCGATGATGCGATAAGGAGGAAATATGCGCTTTTCTGATTACTTTCAAACTCTACCCTGGAATCTTACCCATAAAGATAATAAATATGCAAATTAAACTGTACTATTCATTTCCACAACATCATTTGAGTTGAGGATGAAAGAGGATTGTAATGTGAGAAGTAATCAGCCTGCAAAATGTGCTCAATGAAAGTTTGAATCCCTGTCAGATGAATAAACCACTAAATGTGTTTTATTGCCGCTGTTAATGACAGTTTCTATTGACTTGGACAAATGGATAATGCAGCTAGCAAATGCACATGAATGTTATTTTCCAGTCGCTGCAGCGTGTGGCTGACAGTTACAGTAATTGTAGTCATGTAGGATAAATTCATTATCCACTCTCACTGATGCTTTGTCTTCCAGCAGCAGAAGGGATATTGTGTCAGGTAGGGGGTCTCATGGGGGAAATCTGTATTTGATGTAGAGAATAAATCAATAAATGCATTGTGTCAGAAAGCGTGTGTAAAACAAGCAGGTCATTCACCGTCTGCTGTGTAGGAATGAGGCAATTGAAGACAGCCACTGATGAAAAGATTGTGCATTCCTAAACTTTACAACACGCTTTTTAACCATCATGTTTTCTGTATTCTATATAATGTGTTTTCAGTAACACATTTCAGAACCTTGAATCGCAGGTAGCAAAACATATCAACTGAAATCTACAGGGAAAGCTACACCTGCCATTGACCCTCTATTCCTAACTGTTACGTTCTCACATTTTATTAGTTACTGTTTATTTTATGCTTGCTTAGAATCTGTGCTGAATTTATTTAATACTCACAGTGCACAGTGCTTTGTTTCTGAATAAATGTAACATTTATATTGTTTCTGTTTATATATTTATTCAGGGTTTACTGAAGCTTTCGAGGAGAAGGCCTGTGAAAGCATTGACTTCTAAAGGGTAATGTGTTGTTCATTTAATCATCTCTGTTCATTGAAAAAAACGAACTGATACAGTCGTCTCCAGCCCAGAGGAAACATGTATGATCCTGTATGTGTGTCTGTATGTGTGTCTGTATGTGTGTCTGTATGTGTGTCTGTATGTGTGTCTGTATGTGTGTTTTGTGTGTGTTAAGTCTGCAGTTCTCCAGCAACCTGAGGGCTGGTGAAAGTACACAGTGAAATGAACGTGTGTTCTTGTGTTCCTCCAAATCAAGGCGCAGACTATTACATTTGTGTGTTTTCAATATGGAAATGTTGTTAGCACGGCCCGCGGATTGCCACCAGCGATGCAATAATTACCTCCCTGTGATCATAATGTGTCTGAATGAATGGTTTTGATTATGACATGCTCATTAAATATTGCCTCTCTTCCTGTTTCTTCTGCTTTTCAAATTCACTCCATCCAGAGATCTTTCATAGAGCTCTTATGAGTTTGAAGGAAAGAGAGAAAAATGAGAAAGAGGGAAAAAACATCCTCAAGCTCAAGTGTTTCTGTCGGGTTCTGTGAACTCACACTTCACTGGCTCCCTTAAAATTCACAATGAAGAGAAACCCGAAGCCCTTAACTGAGATTTGACACCATTACACATTTTATTGCATTAATGATTTTTCCTTGCTAGTCCACTGTAAAGACATCATGTAGGCTAATGCTCTCTCTCTCTCTCTCTCTCTCTCTGTAGCCTGTGTGTTTATTGCAATGCATTGCTGATGAGGTGAGTCGTCGTCTTATGTGCTTTCACTCCTAAAGTCATTGGTAATGGAGTGGAAAGCTTATATTTTGTTTCCTAATGAAGCACGCTGGAGTTGCAAGCAGAGCGACTCCATCTTGCTCAGTAACATCAGACTTAACTGCCCCGCAGGCATCCTGCTCAGGGGCAGAACCGCACACAGCGGGCTGAGGGAAGGGGGCAGTACCACAGCAGTTACTGCAGGGATTTGGTGAGTCACTTTCAGGCAAAATAAAGTGTGTAGACCAACATAAATGACGGCTGTTGTGACAGAGAGTAAATAATGAAACCGCTCACTTTTATAACCTAATCTATCCACTTAAAGCACAGTAACGAGTCAAAGAACACGTTTATTCAGCAACCTGTCACATGATCTGACAGAGAAGAGCAGTGCACAGCCTGCCTGGAGACTGTAATATCTATCTGATACACAATATTTGACTTAGACAGTTAGGCGGTGAGGGAGAAAGATTCTCTCATACACTCTGAGTGTCTGAAAGAAGATATTCTGAGCCCGGCTTCCAGAACAAGGTCATTTTTAAAACACAATGTTTCTGACATTAACTAGGTCACCATTCATTCAGTTTTATCCTTCTCTCTCTCTCTCTCTCTGTCTCTCTCTCTCTCTCTCTGACTTTCTCCTAAACTAACTTCATTCCACAGCTGATAATTAAACACACTCAATTATCCCGAATTTAATGGGATTTCAACACCAGTGTTGTATTTAAAAGGAAATGAATAATATTTTAATTGCATACAGTAACTGTGAGCTAAGTGTGGTGTTCTGTCACCACGTGTAATTATTTAGTTCAATCTGATCAGATCTCATGTTGTTCTTACGAAACATTTCTCTGTTTCATGAGCCGTTCCAGTAGTTGAGTGTTTGTGTGTGGAATGAATGTAGAACAAGAGTGAAAGCATGCAGGCATGCGTTTGTGCACACCCCTGCATGTGTGCATTTCTGTAAAAGCGCTTATCAAATAAATTGCTTTGACGTGTGTGTGTGTGTGTGTGTGTGTGTGTGTGTGTTTGAGATTACATGGGACACACATAACATGCTGAAGTTGTGCTTTGCTTTACAGTAGCGTGTAATTAATAATTAAGTAGCTGCAGTTGTAATGGGTTGACCTGCTCTGACCTGTTCATGACATTATTCAAACTCTAACCGATGGAAGAAAGAGACAGAGGAGAAAACACAAGATGTGTGTGCAGACAAACTGAGTAAGATGACAGCTCACTTGAACATTTAATGACCCTTTGTTAAGCCCCTGTGTAAATCTGACCAATCTTGCAACTGTCACTGCTTCTCATATTATCACACAAGCGTCTCACTTCTGTAAGGGTCCTGTGTGTAATTGTACTTTAAAACTATCAAACATATGGGATGTTTTTAATGCTGGTTATAGTGACACTGAGTTTACGAACAATGTAGCACTTATAGCACGTTAATAATGTTAATTAATGAAGTGATTCAGGTCATACAGCAAATAACTACAGAGTTTCATAATACCACAGTGATATTATGATGTAGAAATGTTAGGAGCAGTTCTGTGCGCGTACACTGATGCTGCTTTGAGATGTCATTACTGTCACACAATGTTTTTCTCTTTAGAGTTGAGTGTGATCAGTGTTAGTTTAATTCAGCTGTTTTCAATCATGTCACTGTGTCAAAGTGAAGCAACAGATGAAAGTGTCATTCCAGCCCATGTAAGACTAACATCATTCAGTCTGTGCCACTTTATAAGCACAATGTATTGCTGGTCATTGAAACAGAGGGTCATTTAGGTCGACCAGTGTTTGTCCTCTCTCTCTCTTTCGCTGCATCAGAGACTGCTGCCATTATGAATACATGCATGTCTGCTGCCTCAGTAGATGGAGCTCATGCACGGCTGCCCAGCCTGCGGTGCTGCAGTTAGGAGAGGATGCAGAACTCTGGGTAATGACACACTGCTCATCTGAGCAGGCCGTAGCTCTGCCCCCCTCACCTCATACATAAGGAAAAATTCAGTTCATTTAAATAGTCAAATGCATTACGGCAGGTTACTGGGGCAAAGACAAAGTAGCCAAGAGGTGTTTCTGTGAGCTTCAATTAGATTGCGTGTACAGGTTGATAGCTTGCATTTATTGCCCCTGTATTTCGGTAATGCTGTTGTGATTGTTGCTATGTTAACAGTGTTTGCTGGATTGTTCTGCTATGTAACACGAATGAGATTGATGTCATGGACGAGTTCACACACTTTATTCGCTACAGCGTATCCATGTGATTCTTTCTTTTGTGGGTGTAATTTACTGGTAGTTGGAAGGACTGTTGTTGTACACTCTTGGGTGCTCACACTGACCTCAGATCAGATCTTTCCTTATAATTACTCAGTATTCTGAGTGCATTGACCAATGGCTTCTCAATGATGTGTTTGTAAATGTTTATATTATGGGCTACCTCCAATAAGTTAATTTGACTATATCTGATGTTTCCATTAAATTTGAGTATGTTTTGAAATGGTAACATTTACTCTACAACCCTGTCCTCTCTCCCCACTCAATTATCAGGTCTGTCCCCATAAAGACACACATCCTGTAAATGTGTGTTTGTGTTTATATTTATGACTGTGTTTTGTTCTGCATATGTGGATCAGTGTGTGTATGTTTGTTAAGTCTGGTTTGTGTTTGTTCATGTATCCCCCCCTACACACACACACACATTCACATACCTCCTGGGGACCTTCTGAAGAAGCTCCGCCTCTTTCAGTAGAGAACTGTAATAGCAGGAATTAATTCACTGCTATTCCTACGGGGGGAGAAGATGAGGAGGATGAAGAGCTGATGAAATGGTGGTCTGGTCTCTTGGTGAAGATAGCCGAGGGCATCACCCCACACATATAACCCCTCTAGAGTCTTTCCATCTGTATGGAAATGCAGCTTCACAGCTGGAACCCTTCAGTACTGTCCTTTCACTAACTGTTATTATCTCTGTGGGCTAACCCTCTGATAGACCCAACAAAACAAGCTAGTCACATCTTCATGGTAATACCCTGTTATAATGTACCAGTGCCTCAGGCGGTTCACGGGCCCGGTGCTGGATTTCATTACTGTAATTGCCATTATCACTGGCTGGGGCTGGTTTCCTGTGTATCTGCAGGTATCTGTGAGAAGGCCAGACAGTCCTCCACACTGTCTAGTTTAGCTTTTGAGCAACTCATAGTAGTTTAAAATCAAAGAGTGCTTTCGTCTCTGAGGTCTGAAAGATGTTGCTGTGAAGAGCTTTGTCAGCGAGTCATGTTAGCATGCGTGTGCGTGTACGTCTGGTCATTTGTGTTTGATTGAAGAATGATTGACAGCTGTGACTGTGTGTGAAAAGGTCTCCTGTTTCTCAGAATGTCCTCACTGTCACGCTGTCTGTTAGCACTTTTTATTCCATCTTCTCTTCTGAGAGCAGATCTCCACGTGACAGATAAGGCCCTGCTTGTGACAAAAGGGTTCTTGTGCTCCGGGCTGTTATGGACGGACTCTGACAGATCTTCTCCATACAAGATATACATGCAAGAAATGTAACTGAGAAGGTTAGTAATGCTTCTGTAATAAATACCTAGCATAGTGTTATGCTTTGTGGCAGGTGTGTGTGTGTGTGTGTGTGTGTGTGTGTGTGTGTGTGATCTGTTTAGACATGCAGATGTTTAGAGAGGAAGATGAGCATCAGGCTGAGGAAGGAGTGTTGTTTACACATTAGCAGGTTGATGAAATCTCTGCCCTTCCTCTCAGTGCTGTCTCTCTCCACTGCTCTTCTGAGAGTTCTCTGACATCATCCCTGTCTTCTGCTGTAACACAGCCAGAGCTGAGACCCTTTCATCAGCTAAGTGTTGAGGTTCCCCTGGTCTCCTGTTTGACCGTGACTACACCTAATCTACACCTAAAAAAAGCTACTGTGCTGCTCTACATCACAATTCGTTAAAGAGAGACACAATTCCCCAAATGATAGAGGCAGTGCTGTGAAATCGGCTGTGGCCGGCAGTCTGGAAGCTTTGAGCTGTGTTTTACTTTCATGGGAATAAAACTATTAGTATGTAAATCCCTGTTATAAGTGCCTGTTATAATACTGACCCTCTGAGCTACCTCTCTCATTCTGCCAGTCTACTCTCTCCTGTTTCCTCACATACCACTGCTTGTGCCTTTCACAGAGTGCATGTCATATAGTAACTCATGTAGCCACGTTATACAGGTCAAAACACAGCAGTTTGTTTCCTGTGAGCATCAACAGTCTTATGTAAATCTGTGTCTCTCTCCTTCAGACACAAACACACACCGTCCCTGCTACACACACACACACACACACACACACACACACACACACACACTGCATTCTGATGAGGTGATGACCAACCACTTGTTATCATTGCTTTAGATTCCTTTTAATTTTCAATCTTATTAATTATATGTAAAGTTATTTAAAAATGCATAAATTAATCTTGGATTAAAAAGCCGATCAAAGCCTCAAAACAATTAAAGAGTAAGGTGAGATTTCCCCTGGGCTGTCAGTTTTATTTTAATAGAGTGTTCAGGTGATTATCACAGTTTGGTGTGCAGCCTGTGATTAATGAAGAATACTTAAATGAGTTTTTCTTCCTGTCGTCTTGTAAAGGTAAGAATGATCTACATAATGACCCTCTGGTTTCATCTCTTAATGTCTTTATCTTGCTGTCATCATAAAATAACACAGACTCACATTTAGTTTTACTGTTTCCTAGAAAATTGGTTCAGATTTGGAGCAGGTATGATGACACGTCCTGCAGTTTTATATTTTGTAGAGTATTGTGAGCCCGTCTGTTGTGTCCCTTATTTTCTGAGTTTCTGAGCATCCTGATTACATCATCAGATGCCCCTCTCCTGACCTTTATAGACACACCTGAGGAAAGAGACACAAAACCGCTTACAGACCTGTTTGTGTGAGCTCCCATATCAATTATACTTTCTCAGCAGCGCTACCAGGTAACACACTTTAATTTTTACATGTAGGCTACAATGTTACACTCATATTTCTGTATAAACGCAACTTTAGACATTCATTCGCTCATTTCAGGCGCATCTGTTGCGACTTTTGCGCGTTTTGTGCTTTTGCGCTTTAGCGCAGCTGAGTGCCAGCACTCATATACTCCACTATTACCGCTACGCCTGTATATCGTGTATTTATGATGTCACCATTTAATGGCGCCGCACTAATTCACCCTCAATATAGAATCTGATCAAAATGTTGTTTCCAAGTCAAAAAGTTCAAATGCGTGTGGCGAGTTAGTGGCGATCGATAATGGAGAAAGGGATTGATTTGTCGCTAAAAGGAGATGAATTGGTGTCATGGGTTCATGCTGATAGCTAGTGTTTACTCTGAAGCGAATTAAGTGCTTATCTACTGTTCAAATCGACATGTTTACTTTAATTTTGAGGATGTTACAATCCTTAAAATGATTAAACATAACTGTCTGTATTTCAGATGTAGACGTAACGCACAAAAGCGTTTCTGTGGCTTTTGATTTCATAGCGCAATATGAATTTATGTCATTTCTAACACGTTACCTGCAGTTCTTCTGACGCTCACTGGATGAGATGAAGTCTTTCCAAACTAAATTCAGTATATTCATTTAAAAAGTAAACATTGATTTCAGTAATCGTTATTACATTTTGTATTGTAATCGAAAATGTATAATGATGACATGAATTAGTATAGTATAATGATTAGACATGTTTTTCATTGTATTATAATGAAGACTAACCATAGGATGCCTTCAACAGCCGTTGTGGGGACACATCGCTGTGTGCATTTAGTAATGAGAGTGCATGCTGATTATTTTGTAGCTTATTTATTATTCATTATTTTACGTAACGAAAAATCTGTATATTTTGTTTGTCATGGACTATTACAATGTACATAATCTGGAGTGAGCACAAACTCTCTCGGATGGTCCTGCGTACAGAGTTTTAACTCTCGTTTGGGTTTTGAGCGCATCTTCTGCATAATTTATTTTACGCTATATTCTCAAATATAATGTCCATCTGTGAGCGTAATATTACGTGAAGTCAAGCAAATTGTTCTGACATTTAAAATTATGACTGAGACATCTTACGGAAACGTACAATATCCCAGTTTTATAAACGACAGAAATTATTATTAATAATTATATTAAGCATACTTCAACCTTTCTCTTTTTTTGTTTTGTGCTGCCGTTATCAGAACTCAGCAGATTTAATCCTGTGTTTCGCTATAACGGTATATTCGCTATTAATCTGATGTATGTAAAGGGGTCTAAACATGTTGGAGCATAACATTTTAAACTACGATCATTGTTGAGAATTATTGCTCTTAAACGTTAAACTAACCCGTGGGAACTTGAACACATGCAGGCAACAGCACAGCCCCAACCCTGACCGACCCAAACAGCCCCGGGAGACAGAAATGCCCCCGCGCCGTGACATGTCAATAGCAGTGTCGTTTATATTAAACAGACACTGAATATTGATCAAAAGGCTCGAGGCAAATCCATTCATTCATCTTTGTTTATTCACACATTTTTTTGCTGTTTCTTAACATTTAAAAAAAATATTATGCACAACAAAATCATCAATTATATAAAAACGATCATCGTGTTCTCTGTGGGATTAAATGTTTAACTACTATATATTGAAAACAGTGTCTTTACATTTATATTCTTTATAGACAGTGACAACACGAACTTACTGTTTGTCTGTGGTTATTGAATGAATTGTATATATAATACTCAACAACACCTGACTGTCGCGCGCTTTTATTGTACTGTGTGTTTATTTAGATGATCTGTGATCAGGGGATTTAAGAGGGTATCGTTCAACAACAAAACGCATTAAACTGAGATCTGAAAAATATTCAATATGCTCTTTATTTGATAAAAACTTACATCAGCACATTCCCGTTTACCTCACAAAGCCCCAAAGCAATAATTTCCACGCTCACGGTCCAAAACGGACATTTCACCGGAAACAAACCTCCTCGTAGAGCACTACACGCTCATCTTAACTCTCTTCTGCACACACTGACTGCCAAGCGACCACTTCCAAGTGTTATGAGATCACGTGGTTAGTTTTAAACGTCTCCAGGCCTCTATGACAGCAGTGAATGTTGTCTCCAATGCTCACCCTCCGCGCGCACATCAGAACCGAGTGCAGAACAAGAACACGCGCGCTGATACCGGAGAAGAAGAGGAGAGGACAGACAGAGAGCATTCACCCAAGAACTACACCGTTTCATAAACGCTGTTTTTCCTCCACAGATAAGAGACACTTGCGTTCTTCTTTAAAGAAGGTGAGATTTGTTTGTGTTTGTTTTACAGTTTTGCTCATTGTTAGAACTGCGTAGCTGAATAACCAAACGCAAGTTTATCTACAATTTGTCCTTACTAAATAATTGTTAATAATATCGAAAGGCTTAACAAGTAAGTGGACTATAAAGCATTAACCTCCTATATTAAATTATTAGAACAGATTATGGTCAATTTGTGAAATGCGCTATTTATTGCTGTAATTCAGAGAAAAATAGAAGAGGGTTATGGTGCAGATAAATATCAGAATATTTGAATATATGTATATTTGAATATTTCCTTCTGTCCTATTCCCATAATGTTTTATATTGACATGACACTAGTTTGCCTTATACAGACTATATTTTAATTCATATTTAAAAGGATCTGAGACGATATTTTAGATAGACAAGTTATATCCTAACAAACGATGACTGTAATCTGATGGAGCGGTCATCAGCCGTGTCTCAGGTCTAGACGTCATCATTTTTGAGTTTTTTAAAGCTATTTATTATTAATGTTGTTTTGTTGTCAATATACAGAAAATAATTTGCATTGGTTTGCTGTGTTAATCTGTTTTATCCTGCTGGTTATATTTGGGTTTATATAATAGTAAATGATAATTATAAGCCTGTAGTTTATATATTGTTTTTGTAACGTTGTTCGCAGATTTTCGGGAATGGACCCTATTGGCAGAGACTCCAGCTGTTCCCCGAACTGTAATAAAAACGTGCAGTCTTACTGTGGCACAACACGGAAGCCGAATCAAGTCAGCGAGACCTCGTTATATGGAATACCCATCGTTTCACTAGTGATAGACGGTCAAGAAAGACTTTGCCTAGCCCAAATATCCAACACCCTTTTGAAGAACTACAGCTATAACGAAATTCACAACCGGCGTGTGGCCCTGGGCGTCACCTGTGTGCAGTGCACGCCGGTCCAGCTGGAGATCCTCCGGCGCGCGGGGGCCATGCCCATTTCCTCCAGACGCTGTGGAATGATTACGAAGCGAGAGGCCGAGAGACTCTGCAAGTCGTTTCTGGGCGCGCACAGTCCCCCGAAATTACCCGAAAATTTCGCTTTTAACGTGTCACACGAATGCGCATGGGGTAGCCGGGGCAGTTTTATCCCAGCCAGGTATAACAGCTCAAGAGCAAAATGCATTAAGTGTGCGTTGTGTAACATGTATTTCTCTCCAAATAAATTCATATTTCACTCTCACCGCACACCGGAGTCCAAATACACACAACCCGACGCTGCAAACTTTAATTCGTGGAGACGACACTTAAAACTGACCGATAAAAACTCTCCGGATGACGTGATGCATGCCTGGGAAGACGTAAAAGCCATGTTTAACGGTGGCTGCCGCAAGAGGACGCTGCCAATCGGAGCCTCTGATAGTTCATCCTCGCTTCGTTCGCAAGGACCTGAAAGTCAGCCGCAGGGAGAACCATCTGAGGTGCCCCACAAAGCTCTTCGCTGTGAGGACGACAGAGTGAACGTGACCAGCATCCGCAGCTACCCTGTTATTCCAGTGCCTAGCAAGAGTTTTGGAATGCTACAGAAAATCCCACCACCTCTCTTTCCACATCCCTATGGTTTCCCAGCGTTCGGATTGTGTCCAAAAAAAGATGACAGCGTTGTGCAGGGGGAGCCGAACAAAACTAACCTGTCAGGTGTGTTCTGGCCGAGCGCGAAGGACAGTAATTATTCCTCTTTTCCGATGTTTTGGCCTACAACCGGCAGCCTAGCCATGCCAACATACCACCATGCCCAACCAAAGCCTCCATCTGACGTATTATGCACGAGACATAAAGAGCTAGACAGCTTACCTGATAATGAACGGAGCTCAAGTGCCCAATCTGCCCGGAATGAGGAGGATAAATCCGGAGATGAGAGCAGGTCAGTAGAGGGGATTCCAGCCACCCCTAGAAAAACAAGCTACATATCAGCATTCAGGCCGGTGGTTAAAGATGCTGACAGCATCGCAAAACTGCATGGCAACAGAGGCTGTCTGTCCCCAGATTTCCTGAGCGAAACGTCTAGTTATAGGTCCGCATCTCCGGACGTGGACAATGTGGACGACCCAGATGTGGATGTGGAGTCACATAAGGTTTCTGATGATGAGGATTGCAAGCCGCTGACTGTAGATGACCCGCGGAGTCCCGGGTCCGGTGCACAGCACGAGGGGGTTAAAGGTCAAGATCAACAGAACAGCAAGATGCACACGGAGACGACGGAGATAAACGCGTCTAATTCAAGAGAACCGCGGCCGTCTGAACCTGAGAGCAGTAAACACACAGCGCGTTATGAAGTAAACAACAGACAGATCACTTATAATTCCCCCAGTTTCCATAATAGAACCGAATTTAAGGTAGGTGATAAACAGGTTGCTTTATATAATACAATATTTTAAACACGGTTTCTCATTACAGCCAAGAAATCTTAGAAAAAGGAAAATTATTTTTGATCTTTATTTCTAGGTTACAAAGTAAATATTTTCGTAAATATTATTTATTTACACAAATATTAAAGTGTTTTTTAGTCAATCTTATTGACTTTTTCCGGTTAATTATTGTTCATGTATAAAAAATAAATGTGGGGGTGTGTGATTTCGTTTACAATATTCATATTTATTCAGCGAATTTGGTTATACGGTTCTTTTAATCATTTTAGTTATTTGAAAATGTACAGTAATTAGATTAAAATATCGGATGTTCATTATCAAATGTAATAATACTAATCAAATAGACGCTCTAAAGTCTGGAGAGGGCTTATACATCTCCAACAGGTTAAAATGGAAGTAATTGCAAATAACCGTTTGCCTGTTTTTTTACAGGTGTACGCGCGTGGAAGAGACGGGCACGCGCTTCAGACGAGCGCCTCTTATTTCAGATCCACTGACACTCACCAACGCGAAGCGACCGAGTCGAATGGTGAGCTGGTTTAAATTCACACAGATTTGTCTTGTATGTCATTACATTTATCAATGCATTTGCTTATAGTTAAAGACGTGTATGAAGAAGAGCCCTCCTCTACAGTGGAGGAGATGGAACCCAAAATTAATCAGGACCAAACCAACTTCTCTGAAGAGAGCCTGAAGGAATCCAGTGACGGTGTGTCCCATTTTCTGCAGAGAGCAGAACCCAGGAAAGATCTGCAGATGTTCCTCACGCTGTGTTTGTTGTGTGTGCAGATGAGGAAGCAGTGTGCAAAGACACTGACAGCAGGGCATCTGTCATTGAGGAGGAAATACAGAACATGGCCAAAGGTAAGTTCACTCTTTTACTTTTACTGAGTTTTACTGAGTATGTGACGTGATGAACACCTTACTTACATTTACATTTTAGGCATTTGGCAGACGCTTTTATCCAAAGCGACTTGCATTGTACTACACATTGATCACTATACATTGAGTATGTGCAATCCCTGGGATCGAACCCATGACCTTGGTGTTGTTAACACCATGCTCTAACCACTGAGCTACAGGAAAGCTCATGACTTGTGTTCATCACAAGCAGAAGATGGGGAAAATGACACAGCAGAGACGGTTATTGAACATGGGCATGCTGGACAGCTGTATACAGGCTGGTGTTTATCATATAATGTATGAAATTCCACAAGACAAAATAATTTACACAAATGATCCTGTTTAAGGGTGTTTCCAGCACCTGCTTCTGATCACCAGTGCTTTCCTCAATAATCACTGAATTTCTGTATGTTTTATAATAGTTAATTTGTTCTAAATGTTAAGCTGTCCACTGTGGGTAAAATCCTAAGGTCCTGCACATTCCTGTTTTTCCAGCATCTTCTGCACATTTGAGATCTTCTCAATGATCATCTTCTCATTTTATGCTCATTTGCATCACTTTATATGATGATATTGAAAACCAGCTTTTCTCACTGGCACCTCAGAGACACACAACTCTATACAACAGACTGTAGCACAATATATCATATTAGAAACATTTAAACAAATTGATTATTGGTGTAAATTGATATTATTTTGCAGAGCTATATTATTTATTTTATAAATTAATATATATAGAACAAAATTACAATAATTTACACTAATCATGTTGTTCAAATATTTATATCCCCATGATTTTAACCAAGCAGCTAAATAATGTCACTATAACTTGACTTTTGAAGGTATTTTAAAAGATTTTAATGATCTGCCTTTTTATTTGCTAACAGAGGAATTGCAAAAACAACTTGTGGAACAGGTCGAGCTAAGAAAAAAGTTGGAACGTAGGTTTCAGAATCTAAAAGGTATGTTTTTGTGTTATACATAAATGTTTGATATGTGTTGTCAGTTGTTTAAATAAGCAGTAGTTTTTAAACCAAACTGAAGCTGTTCTTCATTCAGTGTATTCAGTGCATTCATGTATGTGATGAAAGTATTACTGCTCACATTCCAGTAAAACATCATATGAGGCTCATTTTCATCAGCAGAAAATCAACAGGAAGAATTATTACTGGAAATCAGGAAATACTGAAGCTTGGGAGACGATTTGCTTTGTTGTTTTTACTGTTTGTTGCTGTGAAGTGCAATGCCACATACAAATAATGAATAGTTTCTGTGCTCTTAACATAAAAGTAATCAATCTGTAAAATTAGAGAGTAAGTTAAGAGTCTGAATGGTTTTGCAAAGCTCTGCTTAATTACCTTATATTGTGTATGTTTTCAAGACCAAATGAAAAGGGAAGTGTCATACAGAGAGGAGGTGGTGCAGAAACTCCAGACTGTTCGAGGTGAGTTTTCAGCTTCTAGTAACAGCTTACAGACATCATTTAGTGAAACTGCACTACACTGAAACAGATCCAGCAGAACTGGTCGCATAAATCCTTCTGTTGTCCCTGCTGGAAAACAGAATTTGTGGATGTATAGACACAGTATTGATTGATTTTATAAGCTTCAGAAGTGGATGCCAGAAACAGCCATTCAGAAAAATGTGTCAGTGAAAGAGAAACAGCACATCACAGCGGTATCTTTCTCTCCTGCTCTCTGTGCAGTGAGTTGGACCGTGAGAGAACGACTTGATCTGCTATTCAGCAGAAGTAAAAAGGGAATTGATTCTGACAAAGGCAAGCAAATGTTTGCTTAAAACATTTCTCAGGGAAGCGCAGAGAAACCCTGCCACACATACATGAGCTGTACTGTAGTGCGCTGTTCACTGAAGCTTTATTTGTCCTAGAACACATTTTCTCTCACTCTCTGCAGCACCCCCCACACACACGTTTTAAACGATTCAAATGACACGTGTTTTAACGATTCATCCACTTTTTTCCTAGAAGCTCACGACGTGCTTCATTATCTCTCATGTAAGATGCTGAGCCCTCGTCCCTGTGCTGGGAGCTGCACCTTCAGATCATCTCTCCTGCCTCCATGATGCTCATCATCCATTCAAGACAAGACCGCGTTCTTTACAAACACAACCGCTCTCTCTCGGAGAACATGTCAAACTTTAGTCCTGGAGTACACAAGTGTGTACTCCAGTGTCTTATTTCTTACACTGTTTATGAAGTCATTTTCATTTGCACAACAGTGTTTTCAGACTCATTGTATATACTGTATAACTTATATCAAGTTCTAGAAAATTGCATTATAAAAACCACATTCCACTGTTATTTATATCATGAGCTGTAGAAATCACTTTTCAATGCCTATGTATTCAATGCCTATGTGCAATGCATATATCTGTTATGTATCTTGTGATACTCTTTTGTTAGTGATATGTTAGGTGCTACAATAATGAATGAATAATATTTTTGTTTTTAATTTATTCCATGTCCATGTTGGTTGTTTATTCTCATGTATTTGTAAATTTGTTATTATTGATGTAAAGCACTTTAAACTGGCAGTCTTAAATCCTGAAATGTGGATTAAATGATCATGTTGAAGAGTCAGTCATTAGTTTGTCTGTTTCCATGACGATGAAGTACACTCTCTCCCATGTAATTCTCAGCTGCAGGTCTTCGTCTCCAGTCTCCAGATGACATAGTCCAGAGATGCAGTACATTCTGGCAGGTGTCCCACAGCTCAACAGACAGATTCACTACTTTGAAATGTTTACGTTTGACAAAGATTGAGCATCAAAATCTTATTCTGAACATTCACATGCATATTGTCATAAGATTTAAACTTGTGTTTATAAAATTATGATATAAAAGAATTGTTTATCATTTAATTAGCAAAACATGTATTACATTTATTACATTAACATCAAAACATTATCATTTATTATAAAATAATAATAAATGTTCCAATAGTTAGTATTGCAAACTAGGTGCATCAGATAAGAAACAGTTTAAATAAAGGATTATTTAATTTTCCGATGTCTTATCCTTTGATAATCTTAGAACTAACTGCTGTGTTGTACATTCATTTCTTCACTGTCTTCACTTCAGTAAACGTTCTCTCAGATGACTTTCACTAGAGGTTTAGGGAAGACGGTATTATTAAAAGGGCCAGTCTGCCATCTATTGGACATCTGTGTATAACACGCCAGTCACAATGGACATTGAGTTTTCGGCGGTGTTCTTTAAAACTATGATGTTATTAACTATTGAAACAGTTTTAATATATTTGCACGCAAATATGTTTGGACAAAGCTGGAAATGACATACGCTGATACCGTCGTTAAAGATGCTTTACGTCATGCAAATTGACCTGTCTCAGTTATTAAAATAAAAAGTATTTTGAACTGCCTCAAACTAAACAAAATTAAAATAAAGCTTATTCAGAAAGTTCTTGTCATTCAAATCACCAGGAAAACATGTAGCATACACATTTTTGTAGGGTAGTTAAACACACTTCTATTTAATAAATGCATTTGCTTGTGTATGAATTAATCCATTAATTGGTGTGTATGAAAACATTGCGCGCTGGTTTTGTGAAAACAAAACCTCGACTTCAGAATATTCGAAGAAACGCGCGTTCTGGTCACGTGCCAAGCGCGCGATCACGCCTGCGCCAGAGAAACAAGATGGCGGAGTGTGCGGAATTGAAGGTAAAGTGTAGCCCGCAAATTACTTTCAATACAGCCTTCATACAAGCTTGCCTGGGTCATGTTGTCTGTCCGATGTGGTCTCCTGATAGGTTTAGGTCGAGGCTGTGTGCCGTGTTTGATCAGAAAGCGTTCTGTGAGCAGTTTTGAGCCCGTTTGAGGAGACACTGTTATTGTTGTGATGGAGCCAGCTAGCTACCAGCTAACCGCACAGCTGTCTGTCTGCTGGAGTGTCAGGATCACTCCTCACGCTCAGCGTGGATATTCATGCTGTTTTGTCCTCTCTTAACTTTAAATGTAAAGATTAAGTGATGCATACACCGTTAAAGGTGTCAGCTGTCGCTGTACAGCAGTATGTGGGTGTTGCGTAGGCTGTTAACAGACTGAAGGTTCGGTGTTTTGACAGTCAAAATTGCTGTTATTCTACTGTTATCCTGCTGTATTCATTTAAACAGACAACGGTTCTGTCCTAAAACCTAATAAATTGGCCTATCTAGACAGCATTTAATACATCTTTTAAGCTTCTCGAACATTCAAACGATGCCTACAATGTCAAAAAATGCTGTATATGTTTGTACTGTATGACTAAATGTTAAGATAACCGATGTCCAGTGCCTGTTTCGTGTAGTTCCTCTGTGATTTCAGCAGAAACAATAAAAAAATAAATAACAAGGCGACGTGTCAGATGCAACATGTTTTCAGTTGTTGATTGTACTGTCACGATATCAGCTGAGGGTTAGTTCCAGTTAATGTGACGACGCTTACCTCTTTTGAGACAAAACAAGAATGCATCTTGTTGTTGACTTCTGTCACTGCTGTTTGGGGTTGATTTATTGGTGTGAATGTTTTGATTATCTATGTATTTTTGTTTTAAATTACAACAGCTTTTAGATTTCAAGTCTTTTGAACAATCTGCATTTTTGCCATTTAAACAGATGGTGTTAAAAGCATGGGTTTAGTTTTGGTTAGCTTTAAACAGATATTATCAGTCTCACTACACTCCTCTCAAAAACCGCAGTAAAAATAGGCCTGATGACAGCCCCAAAGTACATGGAGTTCCTTCATTCTTCATGCAGGCTTTATTTGGGCATAACATGGTGTATCATGTTTCTCTCACTGGTAATAAAAACAGTGATTTTGCAGAGAGCAAAACAGGGTGAAGTTTATTACAATAAAAGAGTGGTGTGGTGTAACTTGTAAATGTAGACAATAAAGAGATTTGAGGACATTTGAGGTTAAGATGCTTTGCTCAAGAGCACCTCGCTTGTTTTCTGCCAGCATTTAGAATCAAACCAGCAACCTTCTGGTTCGACTCTAACCAGTAGGCCACAGCTGCCCTCTGTTGTGTTGAAAAAATAATCACATAAACATCTAGAATATATTAACACAAAGTACCGTCAGGTATTTAGTTGTCAAACACTAGTTTGTGTCAGACACCAGCGGGATGAGTTAGTGGTTGGTCTTATTTAGTGTACTGAGTCTTAACTTAAATGTGGGTTCTGCAGGTAGAAAGTTTGCAGTATGGAGTCATCACAATGGCATGTTTTCAGAGCAGTGCTTCTTCCTGTCTAGCTATTTTTAGACGGTCTCTCTTTATCATAAGTGAGCTTAGACTTACAATAAGCTTTTATGTAAACCAGTAAGCATGTTTCTATATTGAAACAGTTGTTAAAATAAAGTTTGGAGGTAGTAGAATGTTCTGCATTGGAATGTTAGTTCTCAGTAACAGTTCTACAGACTAGAGAGAACAGAACCTGCTGTCGTGCAGCTTTCATGTTTCTGAAGTAGTTCTGAGTGCTTGAGGTCACATGATGAAAGCACATCTGACCCTCTTTACTTAAACACACATTCTGGTTCCAAACATTTCATTGGTGTAGATTATTCAAGCAAAAACAGTGTTTGTCCTTTTATCTTTCATCACAGTGTAATAACTGACTCCAGCTCTGAAGTAAGTGTACTTTAAGGTTTATTTATAAGTGTCGTCTGTCAGGTCATTTGTCATATAGACATATTGCACAATCCAGGATCTTCCCTGGACTATTTTTCTTTAATATCTCTTCAGAAATATCACACTTGGGCAGTGATTGTTTTTATGTCCGATGGAGTTTTTTGCATTAAAGCCAGTGATATCTGTATTGTGAGATGGGTTGTATCTTGAATTAAAGCAAGTTTATTATGTTAGTATGGTTTTGTATTCTCTTAAAATACATGTTGACCAGAGTTCTTTTGGTTTCACTTATCTATAGATCTTTTGTCTGCGATTCATTTCTCACTTCCCTTTTGGTGCGAGTACACCTTCACCTATTGATTACGATTAAAACAGCCTTTAACTATCCTCAGAATACTGTATGTTATATATTTGCAGGCCTAATTGTTGAACAACATAATAAACATAATATGTTGTGGCAGTTGTAATTTACATTAAAATGTATATTGTACAATGTAGTTATAATATTTCCATAGTTTAAACTAGTCTAATACATTTTCTGAGTTTGCTTTACATTAGGGTTTTGGCAGAAAAAAGTATTCTTTCTCCTTATCAGTGTAAACCTGGCCAACCATTTTGAATTTTGTTATATCTTGTTAATATAAAACCCGGTTGCTGTGTTTTTAGGAGACTCTCTGTTGCTCATTTGTTGTGTTTCTGCAGCATTATGTTGATACACAGAAAGTGAAAGTAGAGCTGGACCAGCGACTTTGTTTAGAAATATATTTACTTTGTGTGTGTCATGTGTTTGCATGAACAGTTTTGAGAAATATGTTCAAGGCATTTTAAAACGACCACGTTTTTTTTGTCCATGTTAGTAACATTGAGACTAGCGTATAGCTGCGGACACCCGTGAGGTTTGAGGATAGTATCACAACAAGTTCCTGCTTGCTTACTCAGCAGAGAGAACTTCACACAGCTCATGGTCCACTTCTCATTCCTTTATCTTCACAGGCTTGTATGGCCCTCAGGAGGAGGATAAGCTTATCTTAACAACCCTTATGTTTGGGAGTGTTTGCTTAAGCTCTCTTGTCATCCTCCTCCGTCTGCTGGCTGCAGGGTCAGCACACCAGGAACTTCAACTCTTGACCAGTTTTGTTCATTTTCATTCAGAAGTCTCCAAAACTCGTTTAGGATACAGATCCAGTTTTAAACGATACTGATGTTTAAAAAACGCTGTACCTTCAGACAAGATGGTTCTTCTGATCATATACTCTCAGCCTGGTAGAGATGCAGTATTCATTATGTTTAAGCCCTCTGGGTTTAAGGGTTCTTCCCAAATTTATGGGCTGCCTCAAGTCTCCTCCTGGATTACATTGGAGGCCGTTCCTCACTATAATGGTATAAGAGAGAGAGAGTCTCATCGTCTGATGAGCTGCATGTTTGTGTTTAGAATGAATAAAGAGTGTTTGTGAGTGTTTGTATGAACAGTCCAGTTGGTATTTGGCAGTACAGTGGTGAGGGGAGCTGGAGAAATCTGATCCTCTCGGCTCTGTGGTTCTCTTGTTTTCTCTGGAGCTTTTGTTATGAAAGCTCACTGGCCCAGGCTCAGACGTGATCTTCCCTCCCTCACTATCGCTTCATCTCTTTGCTTACCCTTTGATTTAATGGAAACCAAATGCTGGCTGCCACCAACACGGGCCTTTATATTCTCTGAGTATTTTGGAACTGTGATCTGGAAGATGAAGTCTGGAGATCTGGAGCTTTTGATTGCACACATGAAGGTTTTAGTGTCTACACACACGATCACATGTGACTTTATATGAGAGAAATTACACGTCTGCTTTGCAAGCTAAGCAAGAAAATGACACAGTCTCCACCAGCATAGTACAAAGATACTTCTCCCCTCAAAAACCTGATGTGAGCTTTTTAATTTGGCAAAACAGATTTTCAAATGTCTGTCTCATTTTCAGCATGACTGGACTTGGTTTATTATAAACCTAATGTAGTTCTGGTTGGCAGCTACGGCAGATTAATTATAACTAAATTAAGGCAGATAAGCAGACTCATTATAAATCATACTTATGAAAAGATGTAAGTAAGATGGACTAACATTCAAGTAGTAAATGGTGACAAACTCTTTGTTTTCGTTTATTATGAACACTTTGGTCTTTAGTTATTTTCTTGAAACTGCAGCTTAATTAAAATGGTTTTCACTTTTATAAATGTTCATGCTGGCAGTCACATCAGTTATCTACCGTATCTTGTCTTAAACACAGCAAATGGTGATGAGCCTCCGTGTCTCAGAGCTTCAGGTTCTTCTGGGATACGCTGGTGGCAACAAACACGGGCGAAAGCACGAACTCTTGACCAAAGCGCTGCACCTGTTGAAATCCGGCTGCAGCCCCGCCGTGCAAATGAAGATCAAGGAGCTGTATCGCCGCCGCTTCCCCACAAAGATGGTGTCCCCGACAGACCTCTCCCTCCAGGGCATACATGCCACCTCTGGAGGTGCTCCCACAGGGCTGCCCGCCAGCTTGACCCAGCTGGGGTTCGATCGGCACGGCTCGCCCTCTCTTCTACCTGTCACACTGCTCGGGCCGAAGCATGAGCTGGGCCTGCCTCACTTACCCTCCAACCTTCACCCTGTCCACCCAGACGTCAAACTCCAGAGGCTGCCCTTTTACGACGTTCTTGATGAGCTGATCAAGCCCACAAGTTTAGGTGAGTGATTCAGGCTCCCTCGCGCTGAGCTACAGTCTCTCTTTAACAGTTGGGTTTTAACATGCTCATAACTCTTGAGATGATCAGACCCATAAGATCTGCAGTCTGATTTGTTTGGGATGTTCTGTTCCGTTTAAGAGGCATAACTTTAAAAATGAGAGCCCAGAATCAATGTATGGAATCATTCAGGCTGATCTCTGTTTGGTTTCTCATGAGTTGCAGTGGTTCCATATGTTGCTCTGGAAGTGTGTGAATCGGGTCTTGGTTCTTAAGCAGGGTTTAGCTCATTGAGGCATATGGAGCCAAGTTACTTTATCAGGTTTCATTTCCCTGTAAGTGCTCTCACAGAGTTCAGTCTGAATGTAAATTGCTAATTAACAGCTTGTTCAGTGCAGGACAAAGGACCCTATAAGATAAAACTGCATTTGAAGCAGCTCTTCAGTTCCAGGCAACTCACCGCTCCTCCACCTGCATTGAGTTAAAGCCCCTCACATGGAACACTCTCTTTAGTGCCCATGTAATGATGGCATGAATTTTGAACTCAGTTATTTGAGTTGAGGGAGCAATCAGTGTTGCCAGATGTTTTTAGATCTTTTAGGTCTCACTGTGCTCCTCTAGGGTGAAGATGAACTCCTCCCTGAAGAGTTTGGAATAGATTTGTGTCTCTGTAGAGCTCCACGTAGATCTTCCTCTTATCTGTCTTCTCTCCCTCACTCCTGAAACCCTTGTGTCGTTTAAGAAGATTGGATTATATAACCCTGGGTTATTTTTGCCTCTGTTGTTGAGTTCGGCTTTGAGCTTGACCACACAAGCATTCAAAAAGTGGACCTGGAGAATAAAGCAGCAGTTCTGTGTATCTGAGATGTTGCTTTACTGTTACTCTAACCTTACTTATTGAGTTTTCATAATGTTGCTAAGTTCACTTAGGCCATTCACTTTAAAAGTAGATGAATATATATGTATATGTATTTGCACAAAATTGTTTTCATTCATAATATATTAGAGCAGAAAGTGTCTACCAAACACTTAGTATACCAAACTTAAACTAGACAATAAAAACAACTCTTGTTATGAACTTTCTTTTAAAGCTGTTGTTATTTTTCAGTTTTACTCTTTTTGTGTGTGTGTGTGGACAGTGTGATTTTAGTCAGGCTCTAATTCTCCATCTTCTACAAACATCTTCTCGTTGTATTTGTTTCACAGCCTCAGACAGCAGTCAGAGGTTTCAGGAAACGTGTTTTGCGTTTGCGCTCACTCCTCAGCAGGTTCAACAGATCAGCAGTTCAATGTAAGTGCAGGGGAGGGATATTCAGTGACATCACTTGACAAGCTAACATGCTTTAAGGGTTTGAAATGTTCCAACTCATTCTGAGCACGCAGCACATAACTGTAACCTAAGACAGCTGCTAAACAGTCAATCTTGTGTTGTTAGAAAGCTAACAGAAGACACAAGCGCTTATCAAACATTCCCAAGCACTCCTGCAGAATGTTTGGTGTGTCTTTATCTCCTACACTCTCACACAGTCCTTTCCCCTCCCTCTCGTCCCCACAGGGACATCTCCGGGACCAAATGTGACTTCACTGTTCAAGTACAGCTGAGGTATGAAAAGACACACAATTCCACAGTTTTACAGTATGTGCACATACAGTCTATTTACAGTGTATTTAATAGCCAAGGGCTGAGCTCTGATATAAGGTAACTGCATGGACTAAGTATGGGTTAAGGTTAGGTTTGGTTCAGGTACATAGTTATTATGTATTATATGTACATCAGGAGTGTAAAATAAAATGCTACAAAAAGATCTGTGAAGCTCTGTCTCTGAAAACTAGAAAAGCTGAGCTAAATCATTAGAAACACTCATGTGACTTTATTTGGTGCTTTTACTGATTACTCTTTTTATTATGACAGTATCCTGTTATAGTGTAATAGGTTTAAACCTGCATTTAAAACAGCAATTTGTAAACACTGTACATGTCATTGAATGTTGTATATTGTATTTAGCCGTGTCTAGTTTCTGATTGTTTTCTGAAGATAACGTACCTCTGTTTTGTTTTGGTTTCTGAGAGAGTCTTTCCCACATATTTTTCAGGTTTTGCTTATCAGAAACAAGTTGTCCTCAGGAAGACCATTTCCCACCCAACCTTTGTGTTAAAGTGAATGGAAAACCCTGCAACCTCCCAGTGAGTCCCAGTTTGAGTTTCCCTTTCAGATCAGCAAGAGCTGAAAGCACAGCACACAGTTCAGCAGTATAATAGTTCTCTTTAACTTCCACACGCATGAACATTAAACATCATAAGTGCAATAAAAACATTCTATGCAACTAATCCTAATGAAAAGAATAAGAACTGAATTCCTGTTGAACTGATGTTTGTGTTGCTTGTTTTCAGGGATATCTTCCTCCAACCAAAAATGGAGTGGAACCGAAGCGCCCGAGCAGACCCATCAGCATCACCTCACTGGTTCGATTGTCTACAACAGTTCCCAACACCATTGTTGTGTCATGGACGTCAGAAATCGGAAGGGTAATAAACATCTGTTCTGTAAATGCTTGCTGATTTATTGTGAGAAACTGCTGTGATAGTGTGTGTAATACTGTTGTGTGTGCAGAGTTACTCCATGGCTGTGTACCTGGTCCGGCAGCAGTCTTCTTCAGTTCTGTTACAGAGACTGCGGTCGAAAGGCATCAGAAACCCAGATCACTCCCGAGCGCTCAGTAAGTTCACTGGCTCTGTATCTACATGAACTGGTGTTTGAACCTTTCCATATTTCCCACCCCGGTTTTCTTTTAAGTTCCAGTCACCACAATTTAACATCTGCACTTATTCTTTCAATTAAAATGTTTTTGGAACGTTATATTCAGCCTTTAAATGTTGTTAGCGTACACTTCCTGAGATCTGAACCTGTGACACTGGCCTTGCTCTACCAGTTGAGCTACGAGAAGTGACCTTTAGCCTGTGAAGATGACATCAGACCTGTTGTTTGTAGGGACGTGATCTGATTGGTTATGTGTGCTGTGTTTCCTCTTCAGTCAAGGAAAAGCTTACTGCTGACCCTGACAGTGAGATCGCCACCACCAGTCTGCGAGTCTCTTTGCTGTGTCCGGTATGTGATGGACCCTCAGTACTGAATACAGACACTGTTCTCAGCTCAGGGCTTCTGTTAAATATTGACGTTTTTCTTTACTAAAGATTTGATCATTTTGTCAGAGTAGTAAAATTCAGAGCCCTGGATATAACATATTGTATATACAGTATAATCATTGTTCAGCTGTTAGGCTTACAGTGTATGCTAACATACAGTTGTGTGTGTGTGTGTGCGCGTGTGCGCGCAACTGAGCAGCTGGGGAAGATGCGCCTGACGATTCCCTGCCGATCGCTCACCTGCTCACACCTGCAGTGCTTCGACGCCACACTCTACATCCAGATGAACGAGAAGAAACCCACCTGGGTGTGTCCAGTGTGTGATAAGAAAGCCCCATATGAGCACCTCATTATTGACGGGTCAGCACTGCTCTCACCTGTGTTCTGTATTTCACCTTTAACTTGCTCATCAATGATAAATGAGTATGCTGTATAAATGAGTATAAACTGAGTATGCTCAAAGCGGCCGAGTATGCTCAAATGAACATGCTGTATGCTTTTAAAACTGAGGTGCTGGGTTTGCTCTTTGTGCAGGTTGTTCATGGAGATTTTGAGCAGTTGTGTGGACTGTGATGAGATCCAGTTTAAAGAAGATGGCAACTGGTCCCCTATGAGATCCAAGAAGGTGGTACAGGAGGTTTCTGCCTCTTCAAATGGCATTGATGGTATAGTTACTGTATATGTTAAAGTCTTATATACATACAAAACATTTTATTAGGGATATGTTTTAAAAACATCAGTGTGGTATAATCTTCTGTAGACTCCTGTCAGTCGCTTGTGTCAGAGCACAGGAACAGCTCGTCGCATGGCAACAGCATTATGAAGGTGGAGGTGATTGACCTGACGCTGGACAGCTCCTCAGATGATGATGAGGAGGAGAATGATCAACCTCCTCCTAAAAGAGCCTGTCCATCTTTATCACCCCCATCTCCACCTCTCGACAAAGGGTAAGCATTCCGATACATTTGTTTTGTTCATTTAGTATATAAAGTTTTTGTAATTGCAGATCTTATTGGAACTATTGGCCAGGTGAATCAAACAGTGACAGACAGTCAGTCCATAAAGTATTTGGGAGGTTTTGGACATTTATTGGGGAGTTGCATTACAAAATATGTTTATTTAAGCCCCTCACTAGTATTCCTAAATGTTGTTGTATGTATTTCTCTTCAGAGTGTTGAACCTTCATCATCAGTCGTCTCCACTGACTCGAGCTCCCAGCATGCCTGCAGTGGAGAGCAGCTACATCCCTCCTCCTCCTCCTCTCATCCAGAACTACAGGCATTATTACCACACCCCCACTGACCTGACAGGTACTGCCATTAAGATTAGTTGCTTTATTATTCATTATTATTTGGGTTCCTGTTTCTCTGTGCTTACCCGCCTGTTTGTGATTTGTCCTCCAGTATTCAGTTTATATCTCTTTCCTGCAAGTGTCGTCTTTTAAACACTGTCCTGTTTTTCATATCTACAGATCTGAATTTCTTCTCATTTTTGCAAGGTGACAATCACCAAGTGAGTTTGCTTCATGAAAAGCATGGTGTAATTATTATTATTATTATTATTATTAAAGCTCAGCACGTAGAAGGGGCGGGGTCTAAAGCAGCTGTTCTTCATCTCTTTCTGCAGCATTATAACATGGTAATGGCTGCTGCGGCCGCCGCATCAGAAGACCATGAGCTGCTACTCAACCGTTTCATGCCCTACAGCTCCTCTCAGCTGTTCCCGGAGCAGTCAGGCACGGCGGTGAGCAGCTCGCTGGTGTCCGCTAACGGCAGCACAGGCAGCAGCAGTGGCGGGAGCAGCAGCAGTCTGGTGTCCTCCAGCAGCGTCAGAGACAGTCACACCTCCCGCTCGCGCTCCGACACCGCCGCCTCCGTCATATACGGCTCCATCCCTGATGTCATTTCACTGGACTGACCACACGGAGGCGCTCCGCAGACTGACTGGCCTTTATCACCAACTGCAGGAGCATTGAAGAAGCACTCGTGATTAAGACATGATTGCGGTGAATAAGAGGGGGAAAAATGAACAAAGACTTTTGTAAAGAGAAGAATTAAATTGCTGTGTACAGAGAAGAAAAATCTATTTTCAGTTGAACTTTTGTATATAAACAATAGAACGCTGCCTACCCAGTGAGTGACTTCAGCTGGTATTGTCTTCATAAGTACTGGAGCGCAGTGTTTTTCACTGCTCCGTGTGCTGTTTCTTCATTTCTGTACCTTTTGTACTTTTATGCTATTTTATTTCACCTCAGATAATTATTTCAGTCACAGTATCAGAATGACAGTGATCTGTGTGATTTTTCTTCTGTTTAGTCATGAGACTAGCCTCAGCCATTGTTTAAACCATGAGGGAACATCATGTTATTTAATGCCATTTTCTGTGCATGTAATTTATTATTGCTTTTAAGTTATGTAGGATGTATGCTGTACAGACGCATTCCCTCACGCCAACACAGTCTCGCCACGACATGCTCGAGAAGTCAATGGAGGTCTTATTCCAGTCGCACATTCTTTCTCATCCGTTAACACAGTATGTATGTAAGAAGCCGAGTTGTGTGCCCAGATTTGTTTGCTATTACTTGAGATTAACTTTTGTGTGGTTCTCACAATCTCATTTACTTTGTTGCTTGTCTGTACTAATCGTGAGGTTCAGAGAATATTAGCCACTTTAGCAAACCTCATTAGTCATTTTGTTCTAAATATGACAGAAGAATCACCCAATATATGTTGCAGAGGTCTGTGTGCAGGCAGATCATTCTTTCCTTAAGACAAAGAGAATACAGAGGTGTCATCTCGCATACCTGCAGACCATTGTCTATAATGAACTAACAGGTTTAAAGTTACAGTTTAAATGTCAAAGTACATTGGCTGGTCTCAGAGCTTCAGATACACTGATGATATCTTCCTCAAGAAGAAGCTGATTGAAACGACTGCATTCTGACTCTTTATAAACTACAGCGATCATGGCTTGATTATATCTGAACGAGAACACCAGTTTCTGTTAATGTTATTCTGAGTCTGCGTGGGAGTTGAACTGACAGTTTGTCAGTAGCTGAAGTCTGTGCTTAAAGACATGGCAGTATGTACTTGCTCATGTAGTTATAATCTGAAATGATCGGCCTTCATCTTGAGGTGTCATTTCTCAAGCTCTGTGTTTTGGGTATCAGGTGTTTCCTGTCAAAGCTTCTGCAGGCTGAGATTGACTGTGACCAGCTGTGATTAGTAACATCATACTCTCCTTGACTCCCTCTGATTAGCATTGTGTGCGTTTGGAAGGTGACCTTATTGCAACATTATCTGTGCTGTCTGTTTTTGACTGTATAAAACGGAATTTATTTATTTTATCTATATATTATATTTTTACTATTTGTTAGATTGTGCGTTACTGTCATGCATTTATTTAATCTTTTTTCAGAGCTCTTAAAACATGCTTTGCATTGTACATGTAACTGTGTGTCCCTTCCTCTCATATTTGTACTATATGAGACACCTGAGGCATTAGTTCCACAATCTTAATTGCCATGCCATCAGCATTTGTTGCAATTAAACAGTTTAAAGGATAAAAGTTAGTGAGTCCTCTGGCTCCATTTTGATTTGACTTGGAAAGAGCAGATGACTGTTTCTGAATGATCTATTGCTGGATGCTAACAGATGAAAACAGAAAACACTGTTTAATGGGTCTTGATGAGCACATACTTTCAATTACAGTGACAGAACGGCCCACTAACCTTCCTAAATGAGTGTTTGCAAGTGATCTTGTCTTTAAGAGCAAATGTTAGTCTCAAATGAAGAATTGGATTTAGGAACTCATGCCTGTTTAATTTATGTATGTCCCTTGCACTGAGTTATTTAACACAAAGTGAGACAGACACTATTTTATACAAATCTCCAATTTGGCATCATTTCCTGCACTGAGGTCGTACATTTCATGTATTCCCTGAATCACCATGTCTGTTTTGTTTCTGAAGTATGCCACTAGACTGATTTAGTACCAATAACTGGCAATTATGAACTCTCTGCCTTAAGTTCTTCTCTTACTGTATGGTACTCTATGACAGAAACCATAATGTACAGGAAACAATACCAGTTTGTATAAAATATTATTATAATTATGAATTATTTATTTGAATTGGGATACATTGTTTACTTAATGAATGTTACTTGTTTATGTAGAGAGCGATTTAGCTGTAATAAAACAAATGCATTAAAGCTTTTATATTTGTCTTATGTGTATCTTGATATTTTTGACTTATATACATACACCATGGTTTTACAAAGTTATTTTTATATTCAGTCTATAAACTAAAACTATCAATAACAATGAGAGACGATCATCAGTTATCTCTCATAAGGAGATTCAGTGTTAGGTAACTTTAAGGTCTGCCGTCTGTCTCTTCATTCAGTCGCTCTTCTGGAGTGAGACGGGTCGAGTTAAGACAGTTAAGTAGACGAGTTAAGTAGTGTAGTACTAGTGGTGTTTAAATTAAACAGTTGTGCAGCTCTGGATATTGTAGTCCATGCGCGCTTGAGTCACTGAGTCAGCGCGCTGAGTGACGCTTCATTATGGGTGACGCCTTCAACATCAGCGGGGTGTTTAACCAAACCCATTAGGGTCATGTCACGTTTGAAAATCTACAGGACATTGACGTAACCGCGGACAGCTAAAAATCAAATATTACTATTTTACTATACAATATTTACAATATTGCTATTTGATTTTTGTACAGCCATTTCAACTGCGACAAAGCTAAAGAACCGCAAAGACAGATTTGATGGCGGGTAATAGTTATGTCTTGTCAATGTGTTTGGCGTTATGGTTGAATCGAATAAAGTGTTTATAGTGGATTCAACTTTCTCCCTTATACTTTTTTAACAACACATTTTTACAGCATTTTTCAACTTTGCAAATATTAGGAAATATAGTTCATTTCTCTCTTATGTGAACTGACTGCACATTAACTGATGTTAACAGATACAACGTTTGTCTTTAAACATATTAGTAAATGTTGAATTTAACATGAATACTAATAAATGCTGTGGCAGTATTGTTTATTGGTAGTCTCGTGTTAACGCAGCTAGTTAACTAATGTTAATAATGAAAGTGTGTTATTGTTAAGAATGTGTTTGTATTATGCAGTATGTTTTCATTGGACTACAGAAGTCTTTGTGTTACACGCAGTGCGGGTTCAGTGTTGCTCCAGCGGGGTTTATTATGGCAGCCGCCGGAGAGGGGCGCCAACAGAAGCTCGTCATCGTGTGAACGCAGCGCGGCGCCTTCACCCTGCGTGAACGAAACCAAAACTGGCGATGCCTGGATTTGATTTTCCAGCTACTTTTATTGTTTAATCTGTGAATGGCGCCTAAACAGGACCCTAAACCTAAATTTCAAGAAGGTAAGCGAGCCCGCAAGACAGCTGCGTCTCCTCTGGACCTGTCATCGGTGTGTGAGCGGCGCGGTGGAAACAGCCTTTAGCCGCGCGATGCTAAAGCGTTTAATAATGATGTACATTAATACATTCATCCGCAAACGCGTGCACGATTACACGTCAGGATTTCTGTTGATATGCGACGAGCCTTTGTGCAAGCAGACCAGCATGGACAGAAACAAACATGAACTGATATCCCTGTAGCTCATTAGCTCACAGCAGGCCCTTGTTTACGTCCTGGCGTTTATTATACCATCACATGTCGTTAGGAAGATAAATAAATCACGTCCATAATTAAAAACCCGAGATTTATATTACATCAAATATGTCAATTGATTTGGACGACGCGAATTTGTTGTTTTTCATTTTATTCATGTGATTCTCATAGTAGTTGATTTGATGTAACTAATAATTAAATTGCAATAATAAAAATGAATCAGACACGAGGCTGTTTCAGCGGATGTTTCTTTGTCAGCTGGTGCAGTTGTAGAAGATCTGACAAAACTGTAAAAAAATATCAACACACAGTGCACAGTGCTAATAAGTGAAGTTTCGTGTTGTGGTGATTATGATTTCTTGTACTGGTTATTGTGTTGTTGTGTATAATGTGTCATTTTACAGCTTTTGTGTGTGTGTTGTGACGTTTTAATGTTAAACGTCATTTTTGTATATATTTGTTGATACAAAGGAGAAGCCTTTAATGAACGTCACTACACTGTGTGATGTATTTCAGGTGAACGAGTGCTGTGCTTTCATGGGCCATTGCTGTACGAAGCGAAGGTCTGTCTGCATCCTTCTGTTCCACATCTCGATGGATTAGACATCCATTAAACTCATGCAAAGCCTGTCTGATATGTTGGGCACTAACAACAGGAAAAGTTTGTGTTTTAAATGTGAAGGTGTTTTGTAGATCAGGGCTGCAGGTTTTATTTTATGTGGAAGCATTTTTTAAAACGGGCCGCAGCAGAACCTGTATCCAGTTAATCATCAGATTGTGGATGAAGATTAATGCGTGATGATTTGGGTCTCTCAGAATGTGCTTGTAATGAAGTTTTGCTAATGTTGTATTAAGTATTAACATGATTTTTTTAGTTGTGAAATCGCAATGTGGTTCTGTCTGTCCGTTTGTTTTGAGATGATTTGTATGTTTAAGCATGTTTATACTGTACATACGTCTCTCTTTGCAGTGTGTAAAAATCAATATAAAGGATAAACAAGTGAAATACTTCATTCATTACAGTGGATGGAATAAAAAGTAAGTTTACATACTTCAAATGTTCACAGGGGTAGTTAAGATACAGTTACTGGTTATTTCTTATAATGTATAATAATTTGAATTTACCAGTTTCCACTGAGGGCAATACCGTCATATCAATGTTAATCAGTTAATTCTGTACATTTGTTTTTTTCTAGCTGGGACGAATGGGTTCCTGAAAGCCGTGTGCTCAAATATGTGGACAGTAACCTGCAGAAACAGAAAGAGCTTCAGAAGGCAAACCAGTGAGTGTGTGTTAAGATTACACTGCATCCATACACACACATTTAAATAAAAATCAAACGCATGTAAAGCAAAGTAAAACTAAACTAAAACAGCCATGCGCTTAATTGTTATTGTCCTGCACTGTTATTCTGAAGGCACAAACAACGGTTTATACATCATGTGAGCTTTCTCTTTCCATAAGAGAAGTGTGCAAAATAAACATGTTTGTTTTCAGAGACCATTATGTGGAGGGAAGGATGAGGGGTGTCGCACCAAACAAAAAGATCGCTGCTGTGCAGCAAAAAAATGCAGATGTGTGAGTCATATATTTCATATTTTTATACTTCATATATTTGCTTTTATCATTGAAGCGTCCTCAGATAAACTGTGCTTCTTTAACTGTGCAAACTCATGTTGGCTGTTAACTGTGTGTGTGTGTTTAACTGTGAGTTTTCTTTCACTAGAAAAACAAAAAAGAACAAGCAAAAGAGTAAGTTCCAGTTTGTATGTAAATATTGATGTATTATGACACGTGTATTTAGGTGGTTTCACGTATGTTGAATGTAAATGTAATCAAACCAGCACGTGTACTTGTGTGTTTAATCTAGAGTTACTCACAGTACAATTCATATCATAAAATCCAGAACACTTCCATATGATCAACCTTTCAGTCGAATACTGTGCAGTACTGTAGTAACCACCATAACTGTGCAGTTCTGGGCTAAGCTGCTCTTGATTTAACCTGGTTGGCAGATATAATGAGTAGTGCTGCATTGATGGTTAACTCGTTCTGGTAGCAAACACTGTTTGTCTTTGGTGTTTGTTCAGCACCAGGAGCTGGAGAAGGTACCAGCACTGGAGAGATGCCTCACCCACCACGCAAGAAGAGGGCACGAGTTGACCCAACTGTGGAGAGTGTATGACACTTCAGTAGCTATGAAACTGAATCTTGTGTCATGCTCTCACAGTAAGATATGAGTGAACCTGTTTCTGTACAGGAGGAGACCTTCATTAACAGAGTTGAGGTGAAGGTGAAAATCCCTGAAGAATTAAAACCATGGCTGGTGGATGACTGGGACCTGATTACCAGACAGAAGCAGGTACAAACCTCCTGATGTGCTGAACCTAATCCAGCTCTAGCCTACATACCGCACGACTCACGCAGCAGGATTACACAGTAACTACACACAGGCAGTGTGAGAGGAATACTGTTAAAGCCACAACGTCACATATAAACTGCACGCAAGTATGTGATAGATCCACTATACAAACGTTCAGATCACTTCTTTCCTACAATATTACATATTATACTGTAAGACTCACACTGTAAATCGCTTTGGATTAAAGCATCTGCTAAATGCATAAATGTAAACGTACATGAATGTTTGTAGTCACAATTTAGGTCTCAGGATTCTGCTGGAATATTTAAATCAACACTAGATTCTTCAGAATGTTTTTGAAGTTTTGAGAAATTAAACTGATGTACAGATCATGTACAGTACGAACAGTGGAACTGAAATCAGCTTTCTGTCTTTGTTTAGCTTTTCCACTTGCCTGCAAAAAAGAATGTGGATGCGGTCCTGGAGGACTATGCAAATTATAAGAAGTCAAGAGGAAACTCTGACAACAAGTATGTTTGTGTGCCTCATGGAAACGAATAATTTAATTATCCAGTTAATTGGAATCGCTGTTGTACAAATGATCGATTTGATGTGCACATCTTCCAGTTAATTGGAATGACTCATTGTAAAATGATCTCATGAGAGTCTTTCTGGTGAGATGTTCTTGACATCTGTTCTCAGGGAATATGCCGTGAATGAGGTCGTTGCTGGAATCCGTGAGTACTTCAATGTCATGTTAGGCACTCAGCTGCTCTACAAATTTGAGAGGCCACAGTATGCCGAGATCTTGGCAAACCATCCTGACACGTCCATGTCTCAGATATACGGAGCACCACACCTGTTGAGGCTTTTCGGTATGAGCAATTATTATTTACATTGTACGTATGAAATTGACTAGATGCCTGAAAATATTTCTGAGAATACAAGATAAGTATTAGTTTCAAACACCAGAGACTGTTTAGACAAGTGCATGTTAATGACAATTATTCAATCCCCAAATCTGAAGAATATGTTAATGAGATATATGAGGGAGTGAAAATAATATGTAAATGTTCATTTGAAATGGTTAGTAATTATGTATTCTTCACTGTATAGTGTGTTTTTATTTGTGCTAGTATGTGATCTCAGTTCTGTGAACTTGAATGTTATTAACAGTGAGAATTGGAGCGATGCTGGCTTACACCCCACTGGATGAGAAGAGTCTGGCTCTGCTGCTCAGCTACCTGCAGGACTTCTTAAAGTAAAGACTTTGAGATCTGATCAGCTTTGAGTCTGTCAGATTAATGAGATATTATGATGTAAACTGGTGCAGCAACAAATGTGGCAACAAACATTATAAGCATAACGCATTTTTGTCCATTTATTGATAAATGGTTCTTTGAATTTGAAAGCGATGTTAATTTTCATCAGATGCAGTTAGTAACTGACTTGTGTTTAGATTTAATGTGAAGTTTTATTTGTGTTTTAGGTATTTGGTGAAAAATTCATCGTCTTTGTTCAGCGCAAGTGATTATGAGGTGGCACCTCCAGAATATCATCGTAAAGCTGTTTAAAGAGCCAGTGAAGCTGTTTGAAGAGCCAGTGAAGCTGTTTGGTGCTGCGTTCTGATCAGCATTTTTTAAAATATTACTTTTAATTCCCTCCTCAGTTTTGTGGAAGATGTCACTGCTCACAGAAATAAACCTTACCTTGGTTTGGTAATCTGTACTGTAAGAATGATGTCTGCCGTTCCAGATAATCATCTTGATTAGAGTTTTTTTCTTCTCAATCGCTCTGGACAGCTGCTGGTAATTGTTCCCATATTTCTGGTTATTGTAATATAGATAAACAGGATCTGGTCATGTGTTGTTTAAGTGCTGCATCGTTTGTGTTTCATTTGTGTTGACTTTTTTAAAAAACACATCTATCAATAAATTATCCTTCTCAGATGTGACACTGTTGCATTATTCCTGAACCACCAAACATCATCATCTGCCGCAATGCATTGTTGCAAATCCAGAAATGCATGTAATTTAATATAACACCTGAAGGTTTTAAATTGGTTTTAAAATAGTATTACATCTTGTAAATGCGTGTAGCCATATGAAAGCAGCTACTGTACTTGAATCATAGTCTTAATATTTTAATGTTTCGCTAAAAGATTGAACAGTGTTTTCATTATCACAAGTCAGTTTTTACAGGCGCATATTTTAAGATGTCAAACAAAACTGAAGGTCTTGCCAGGACCTGCATGTACACGTTACAGTGAAAAGATGTGGAAACAGAGTGCATTGTATGTTCTCAGATGTGATATTTGGATCTTGATTTACACATTTATTACAGCTGCATGTGAGATGCTGGACTTGGTGAGTTAAGCAGCTTCCTAAATCACTCCTGCATGCAACAAACTGAATGCACTAAAACACAGCTGCAATCAGGAAATGAGTGGTTGTCATGTAAAGCATCAGACTGCCCTCTTGTGTTCTGTACTACACGTGCTGTCATTTGATGAAAAATGTTCTCGAGGATTCTCAACGCAAGCTGTAGCGCGATGACGTCAATCTCAAACCCATTTTACGCGCTCAGCTTCTTTGAATAAACAGTATGTTAATGAATGAAACAGAATTACATAACAAGGAGACATTCATGCGCTTTCACCAAAATGTTCATTTGATTTGTAATGTCATTTATATTAATAGGTAAATACATTTAATGACACATATTTCATCTATTTAATCTAATCCCCTTGGGGGACTAGAATAATGGTCACACGGTTCCTTTTTAGTAATTGTTCCTTCAGTGTCTGTTGTAAAGGACAAAAATATTAGTTATTAATATCTAATTTTCTTTTTGAAATTGGTATTGTAAATTTGAAGATTTGAAATTGGAATTGGTAAATAGCAATAACATAATGCGTTGTATATGCATTAATATGGAACGCGGACGGGGCCAAAAGTGTTCAAATGAAACGCGTGAAAATTGGACGCGTCAACACGCACAGTTTGTACGCGTAAATACGAAGTATATGTTCGGGTGTCGCGTCAGACTGCACAACAGCCAATAGCGTTGCTCTATTTAGGATTTCATTTGCATTTGTGATGCGATGGCACGTGCTGTATACATATATAAACATCAGACGACATTTCTATCCGTGAGGGATGATGTGCTGTTAGGTCAGCAAATACCTATGCAAACGTCACACGTAACATTTGTTCGTGAATGAGATCGTAATTTTACGTTGGCA
>JAZGTJ010000466.1:0-110116 GCA_036877575.1 Botia almorhae
GGTGACCGTGGCTCTGCAGCTGAGAGAAAACAATGGCAGTGCTGCTAACTGAATTCAATGCTTTCTACAGTTCCTACAGATAAAGAGCAGGGTGCATTATGGGATTAGGGAGACTATTTTGTCTGACTGATTTTATAAATCATACTCTGTGGTTTGGTCTCTGTTGGTTTCTCCCTGTTAAATCCTTTTCTGCTAACTACTGTATCAGCTGTGCTCTGCTTGCCATGGAATGTCAGATGAGAAAACTCAATAGTCTAATAGTGTCATTGACTCAATAGTCAATAGTATGTCAATGTCCTCTTGACCGTGAGGTCTCAGTAATGCAGGTGTTTTGAAAACATATGCCCACACGTTCTTGTAAAATTGATTTTTCTTGCATTGTTAAACAACAAATGCAAGTATGTCTAAGTGTTGAATTGAATTTTTTACTCTTGTCTTGACTTAGAGTATGTTTGTAATCATCACCTATTTATAGCCAGCATCACCGAATCTTTAAGGGCCATTTTAAAAGTTTATTACAATTCCATAATGCTGCTCTTCTGAATAGAACCCATGATCTCGGCGTTACTAGCAGGACACGCTACTGACTGAGCTACAGCAGCTCTCTTTCATTGTGTACTCTCATTCTCTCACTCTGTCTTTCAGTTTTTTATCTTCTTTTGTGTGTTGCCATGTCTTTAAGGACCGACCCTGCTGAAGGAATGGAACTCGGTCACACCACAAACCCAATCACACAATGCAGTGAAACATTTTTTTTAAATAAATGGATGTCAGACTTGGTTGGAGTTATTTGCAGGCGGCTTTACTTTCTCAAATCTCTTTTCAGTGCGTTTTTTTTTGTTAGTCCCACAAGTTTTTTTTGTGTTAGTCCCTCTCGCTCTTTCTCCATCTCCTCTAGAACATCTTTCTACTTCTCAAATGAAAAGAAGTAGGATGCCTGGGCACTGAGTTTTTATTTAGGGAATAAGGTTAAAAAAATAAGGCTTTGGGCATTTCAAAGCCTACGATTAATGAATGCATATTTAAATGCTTAAGAACTTGACCCTGGAAGTCAACTTTGCACAACAGCATTCAGATTAATCTGTCAGCAAAAGATGAGAGTGTTAATGTATCAATGCATCTGAGGGGGCCTCGCTCTTGGCCCATTGCCAGCATGAAGGGGCCATAGAGTTTGAACTAAAGACTTACTGTCACCCAACCATTTTTTGCTGTTGGGCTGTTGCCAGGCAGAGTGCCCGCACCCGTGCATCTTCCGTATCCTTAAACGGCATTGGAAGGTTTGTCCTCCTTACCCCTCCCTACCAAAGAGCTGGTTGAAACCTGTTTTTTTACACTATTGTGGCAGGGAGCACACGGAGGCCACGCACTGCCCCACCCACTCGCAGCTGTCTCCTGCCGCTGTCTGCCGACATGCCAGAGGCGAAAGGCATCAGACTGACTTATCGCAGTCCGCAGCACATGCGAATAAAATCTGCAGCCCTGTGTAAAATGTAGCACTTGTGTTTCACATGGGCACTTGTATTGTTGGATGACCTCCATTCCAACCCTGCTCTCCTCTCTCACACACACATTTCTGATGTGTTTTCTTTTTAAGTGCGAGGCAGCCAACATCCTCACTAGTTAGACAATCCATTAACCAATATTTTCACCACACTGACACACAATTGCCGGCACCGGATTTGTTATTCCGTAAATGCAAGGTTTTTTTAGATAAGTGAAGCAGAGATTTGGAAATGTTCCCTCACCCCACTCTGCACATTTGCCTTTATTTGGAGAGCTGCTACGGTGACTCATTTGTTGTTGTATACCAATTTATGAAAGCTTTTTAGCTTCAAAAAACACAGCACAACAAAAACACTCTGCAAAAACAGGATTTTTGCAGAAAAACAATGTCATGCCATATAACCATAAGCCATGAGAGGAGGAATTATTTAATCTCTATTGTTATAAAGAAGCAGACGTGTGGATGTCTTAAAATAATGGTAATTTTGGGAAATGTTGCATTCATGCTTTCCATCCTCTTATTAATGTTGGCACGGTTTCATGTATTTAAGTAAAATGAGCAGGAGGTGAAATAACATACTAATTCTACAAATTTGTTTAGATGGTGTGTATTATGCACTTCAGCTGCATCGTAGGGACGCATTGTTAGTGTTTATTTGCCTGTGCGTGTTTGCGAGGGTGTGTGCCCACCTGCTGGCTCTGGTGAGCAATGAGGCTGTGGCGGCAGCCAGCTGTTTTTACAACACACTGTAACTCGATCTTTGTAGGCCATGCAACAGTGATGTTATCATGCCACTTGCGCTTTGGCTCCACACAGAAAATTTCCCCGAGCAATAAGATAATTTCTGGGTAATTTGTCCAGAAACAGATTTTCAGACAGTTGTTAAACTGTTATGAAGTTGTTACTTTTTAACTACAAGAAAAATTTAAGATAAATGTCATAGTGCCAACAAACAAATTGAGCCAAAAGAAGTAATTTAACAAGCAGTTACTTATAAAGTAAGAATGTGTTTTCACTTTAAAACAGTAGTTTCCCAAGATGCTCATAATTTAAATTAGTATTACTACATAAGCTATACGATCAATATAAATAACAGACACTACTCTTTGGATAAAGTTGCATATTAATGGAAAAGGTACAATGTTATGAAAACAACTGAGCTTCTGGCACGCTACTGGAAAATCCAGTTATAACTGATATCATTAGATTATATTTTTCATGCCATTTTGTTGGAGAAAGCTGTTGGGCCACTTTTCCACTGGTCTTTGAGGTTGTTCATCGCAGATATTGTGAAACCAAGGAAACACTACCCACACATACACACACACTCAAACACGTTTACTTATCTAAATAGGGACATTCTGTAGACCCCAGTGTACGGTTAAATAAATTACCACAGACTTCATTTAAATGGACAGTGTGATCTGCAAACTGAAGACTGGACGGATGAGAAGACTCTGATCGATCAGGCATAGATTAACCGAGGCAGCTGTTTTAATTGCAGAGGGAGAATGATCTCCCAGACACTCACCCACACACCTCTTCTCCCCTCCCCTTCTTCTCACATTTCCTCCCCATCTCCCTCAGCCATAACTTAACTCGTCTTCTTTTCTGTCTCAGGTGTGGTGCTCTATCTATCGTTCTTCTTCACATAGGTGTAAATAATGATTGCTTTTTTGCACGCTTCTGTAGTTTATGATGTTGCTTTCCCTCTGCTATTGTTCTTATTGATAAAACAATGCATTATATTTAGTACAATATATTAAAGAGTTACACAACCAGATATTGTGTGTAAAAGTGATTTTAGCAGCGGTGAGGGGTGTTAGGCTGAACCTCATATGGCAGGTCCGTGCACCATAACTAGATTTTTCTGCAAAATGTCTAGATGGCAGAAATCAGAAATTACATTTACCTTTGCCTTACACATGCCTCAGTATAAATGTTTGTATTTATTAGAGGTGCATATTAATGTATGTTGAGACAAGTATCTCACATGTTTTCGTGTTTGTGGTGGTGTTTTAAGTGTGAGCATGTGCAGACACGTGGGTGGCTCACAGACTGTGTGAAGGTAAGTGGAGATGGACTGGTGCCGAGTGGCAGGGCAGGAAACTATCTGCCGTCACTACAACTCACCTTGACTAAATAACAGGCAGATTGCTGCAGCCACTGGACTGTCTCATCTTATAAGATTCCTGCAGAGGCAGTTGGTTTAGTTTTTTGTGTAGAGGATCATCTATTGAATATCTGCCTCTGGGAGTAACAAATGAAAGGAATTAGTATTGAACTCTCTCTGGATGATGGAAAATTATAGAGATAAAGTGTTCTGCTTTCACTTGCTCATTAAGGGAACAAAATCCATACAAATATGCAAACGCAGAAGTGAATGCCTGGCTACATACTGAATGCTTGATACTTGCGTTTTTGTGACAGTAACCAATTTTTGTATTCAATGGGACAGTAAAGGTCCATTTAAATGTCTGTACCATTAAACCAGCTGTAGTGTTACCAACATTTGTTCACTCTGCCATATTGGTAACTTCTGTCAGACCACTATATCCAGTTATACAAGTGAAACTCTTATGTACTTAAATAGAATAAGAAATATCTTACAGGAATCCCTTTTTAATGTCTCTAATTGTTATTTAGGTATCTAGCTATGAACATGTTAACTGCTGGGCTAACTAACTAGCTTGCTTAGCAGGGTTCTCCTCAAGTTGTATTATAAATTAACATTATATGCAATTAAAGCATTTGTGTAGTGTACCGCATGAAACACACACAGAGGAGATGGTGTCACATAAGGTGAACAGGATGAGATGTTCTCTTTCCGTCAGCTGGAGGAACATGGCGGTCGCTTTAATTGATGAGACGTTCCAGGGGCCGTTGCTGTGGCGCTGGGCTGAGACAGACCAACTGGGTCTCTAATTCATGGCAGTATCAGCACTCTCTCCACCAGGGACCCCAGATGTGCTTCGATGTGACAGGTGTCTCAAAGGTCAACAAATTTGAGGTCCAAAGGTTCACAGTCACAAATGTGCAAACTGCTGTGAGAAACCTGATCACAGCATATCCACAGACATCTAGACAAATTATATTTTCTGATCTAATCCAGGATATGTTTAAAATTGACATTAAACTGGTGTCTGTAAAGGCATTAGTGTCGCTCATAACTATGTCTAATTTGTCAGATTAAGTGAATACGTGAAATATACAGCAGTAATAGATGAACAATAAAAAACACACACTGTATTGTGTGGCCATTGAACATTTGCACAGTTAATAGAAATATGTGTTGACTTTGATAGAAATTAATTAGAATTTTTGTCCAGCCAAAAGTAATAAAGATTATTTCACAGACAGAGGCCTTGTGAATGTCTTGTTCGTCTGCCACTAAGTCACAATCCAGTGATTAGTTTTTCTTATAATATCAACCTGGTCTATCAAAGATAGTTTTGTTCCCAGGTAGACTGCAGTCGTGTGTGCAGTGTGCATCAGACAGTGAGGGTATGACCTGTAGGCAGTCTGTGAACATGCCATTTGAGGCTTAGACTAGGTGTCAAACTACAGTGTTATCTCTGGTACTGTGTTGCGCTTAATTTAAGTTTGTAACCTAATGCTTAACAAGATTAAAGTATTTCACCCTTTACCCCATTTGCTATTCACTATTTTTTCTCCCTCGCACCTGCTGTCTTACCTCAGAGTTTTGTTTTATAAGCTGGTCATCAGTAGGAGATGCTTGTGTACAGGTGATCTCACTAGGTTGCGTAACAATCCTAACCACCAAGACTACCTTGGTCAACCATAACAAGCATAGCTGTGCTCATTTACCAGCTCAACCAGCATAAACCAACCAGCATATCCTCCTAGTGTTTTCATGGCACAGGTGGATCAGACGGGGTGTGGCTGGTATGTGTGAAAGCAGATACTTCTGCAGTGTAGTCAAATAATCAGGTTCCCCTCTCACGGACTCAGGATCCCAGTCGCCGCTTTGTGCCAGACGTAATTTAAATCATAATGGCCAACATTAAAAATGGTCTCAGATCAGCACATCAGCGGATATCTCCGCCCACACTAATGTGGAATCTATGGCCTTCACTGTACATTCCATATGCAAATTAGTCTTGCCTGAGCCCTTGTTTTGTCACTTTTTCTCTTCTTTACTGAAAATTCATTCGCTCTCCATGAGATTATTTGTCAGGGTGGGTTGAATTGCAGTGGGCTCAGACAGGCAGAAATTATACAGCAGTCACCATGAATAAAAAATGAAGAAAGAGGGACGCGGTTCTTAAATGAATCAGTGACAAGTGGATTAAAGCCATCCATATGGAATGAGGAGGAAAGAGATGGTGAACAAAAAAAAGAGGTCAGGAAGTGAATGTGGGGGAAAAGGACCGGGTTATCCACAAAGGAAATGCCTTTTCACTCGCTCGCTGCCAAACTGCTAACTGCCGGAAAGTGTGTTTCTGATAGAGCTTCAAAGAGCTTCTATACAGCTACTGTTACTTAGACAAGACAAGACAAGCAAAGAGGAAAAGACTTTGTGTCACAGTGGAACTTGATAGTCCTGTTATATCTGGCTTTCTGGCCCATTCGTTTTAATGTTTGACAAATTCCAGTTAATTATTAGCATTCTGGCGTACATCTGTCAACATATTGACAACATATTGATTTCTGCTACCTTGTGATTTTACACGTGAATGATGGACTTCATAATAATTATTATGGGACCCAGTTTCTCCTTTTATTGTTGATCACTAAAGGGAAATGAGCATTCTTCTCCCTTCTGACCGCATTACGAATTGCATGTGGACTACTGCACTTGCATTTGATAAAGATTTAAAAGGGAAACAGCATTGGTCTCTTGTGACTGCAAATGACTGCTGTGCTTTTTTTTATTTTTTGTGTGTGCATGTTTTGGAAATTATTCACAGCATAATTTTGTCATAGGCCTTTTTATAATGCTGAAATGATGCTTTTATGATTATGAAAAAATAATGGCCAGTGAACTTACCCACTTGGAAATGTAATCAAAACAGTCATGCAGATGCACACCTTGTCTTCACATTCGAAGTCTGGAAGTCTGTCTCATTTTTTGATGTACAAGAGTTTCTACTGGTATTGTGTCTGTCTCTTTTTGTCATCTCCCCCTTTTTTCAGTTTTCATGCTCTCCTGGTCCTTTCCTTGTGTTGGACTTTCAGTCATTTTTGGTGGTGTTTTGTCATTGAGCTGAGAGTCAACATGTTTGTGTGTACCTGTAATTAAATTCACCAAGCTTCAGCTTGCCATATTGTGGCTCCATCATCTTATCGTGCTGATGAGCTGTCTGCCAGCGAACAAACAAACATCTGCTCATTTCCATTCATTCATTTATTCATTAGCGGTGCCTCTTTTAACCTTAACCTTTACACAGTGAATAGCAAGCATGCTTAAGGAACAGAAGAGAAATTTGCTGAATGAAACTGGTTTAAAATGACTTTTTAAAAACTGTCTGTTAAAGCCCATTTAAATCAAGTGCAATGCCACAAAAAGCAAATGACATCACAAACTGCATGAAAATTGCAAACAATTATTGCACCATAAACATTCAGAATGTCTCCAATGTCATTTTGCCTCAGAGGTTTAGATGCCTGAATTAAAGTAAAACGCTCTGGTTGTTTAAGTGTTTTAATGCTAAATGCAATTCATGAAAAAATGTCACGTTGACGTGATTACAAAAATATATTACAGAATATTAATAAGTTGATTTATGTCTAGTTAGTGGGGTGCATTTGAATTCAGCTCTGCCCCCGTCCCTTCCCAGTCCCTGCTAAAGAAAAGCACGCTTTGCATTTAGACGAAAAAGTTTTACTTTTGTCTCATCTGACCAGAGCACCTTCTTCTACATGTTTGCTGTCTCCCCTAGATGGCTTGTGGCAAACTGCAAACAGGACTTCCTATGTCTTTCTTTCAACAATGGCTTTCTTCTTGCCACTCTTCCATAAAGGCCAGATTTGTGGAGTACACGACTTGTACACTTCTCCCACCTGAGAGACCTTGTCTCCCACCTGACAAACTTGTTTCCAGATTTCTATTTGCTTAAAATTTTGATAACTGTATATCATTTTCGTTCCACTTAACAATTATGTGCTACTTTGTGTGATTCTTTCACATAAAATCTCAATAAAATACATTTAAGGATTATATTAAGATATAAAGTTTTAGAGAGGCAGATAATCATTCACATGTACCATAACAGAAAGTACTGATATTATTAGTGCTTAAAAGCAGATTAGAGCGTAGTTTTATTTGGCTGGCAGAAGATGATTGTAGTTTTCTCTTCCTAAGCATCCAGCACAGAAAAGCTGAATGTAGGCCAGAGAATTCCCACAGAGAGGCTTTTGTTGTCTTTGGTGGTGGGAGATTCAGGTAGTGATGTTGAGGTAATAGCAGCATGAAAGGCTTTCCGCTCATGAATGACTCCCTGGTGTCTAAGGGCTTGTGGTCTTTAAAATTCTCCCACACGTGGGCCTCATATTATGAATGTGATGAATGTCTAAGATGTTAGTGCGTGTCTGTTGGAAAGACCCTGCGTGGTACCCAATAATCACAACATGACAAGGATGTTCCTCAGTCCCCAAACGGGAAATGATTTACACTATTCATTATTCAGTGCTTTTAAAATTATTTTTTTTATATATTTTTTATATTATTTATATTTTTGTAAGTGTCTTACACATAATAGACTTTATACAGGATTTGTCTCTCTGCTTTATGAATATTAAGTAATAGACAAATCTATTACATAGACTATACATGAACTGTTGATGATGGATAGTTCTGTATGATCAAACATGATCACAGGTTTTTGGATCAAGATCATAACCAGTGCAGACAAACAAAGGCTCCAGCATTGGTGTAGAAATATCTCTTTGTTGTCTAGCAACAGTTGATATTTTTTCCATTAATTATTTGCCTTAATGACTTTAATTTATTGTAGTAACTTGACGTGGGGGTATGGATAACAATATTTGCAAAACAAATGTCTACGATTAGGGCTGGGTTGATCCCTGAAAACAGATTTTCACCATCAGAAAAATAATTCATACTATTCAGTGCACGGAATTAAAAATCTTCTCATGCTGGACCAAAATTCAAGTTGTTGATCGCTAAAAGTGTTTGTCGCTTGCGTTCAGCTCGAACATGACCTGTCAAGATGTCTTCAATTTGATTTTAACAGAAGCACAAATGAGATTTGCAAACTACAGCGCTAAACTACAGCAGTAAGTTACAGTAGTTTTAAAACCATTAAGGGACACTGGCTTGACGTGAAGCAGAGTTCTGATTGGTATTCAGTCACAGTACGTTTGAGGGATTTTTGCTTGCTTTTTCTCTGTGTGCATTTAACCTTCAACTTTAAAAACCACATCTCAGGGCTGACTTCATACTTTCCAAACAGAAAGTGAGGAAAGGCAAAACTTTCATGACAGATTTTGAAGTGTTAATGGAAGGAAGGTTGTGATTGTACATGGTTGCCAGGCATCGTGAGTGGGCTTTTTTTGAGTTCTGGTTACCCTGGTAAACAGCATCTTTCCTGAGCCACTGTCTCAAAGAATATGAAGGACAGTAGAAGACAGGACAAATGAGGACAGACATGGTGGTGCAGAGAAAAGTCTTTATATCTATCACTCCACACATCTCCACACATTGAACACAACATGTGTTTAATAAACTCTTACAGAACAAGTACTATGGCTCTAGAAGTATTTAGACACTTAAACCACACTTTGAATGTATACATTTCAATGCTAGACCTTCTTTCAGAACTAGCTTTACTTTCTTTGTTATTTTTGTTAAAATTACTTGTAGCCAACTGGTCCCAGGAGGATTTTAGTGGATGTTAGTTCTTTTCCCCTCAGGTTCACTGTGGTGTCCCTGTCAGAGGAACCACAAGCCATGTTTCGCTAAGTATGACAACCAGGTGTCCATTGTCCATATGTTAAAATCTTTTGTTTGTTTTTATGACTTTAAACCGAACAAATTGTACATGATACTCTTTAAAGAGTGAGTACCATGACATTACCCTTGTACATGTCAATAAAACTATATAGCAACACCATGTTTTGTGTATAAAAGAAAAGCAGAGAGCATGAGAAATGGGTTCCGCTTTGTAGGAGGTGCCCTCAACTACATTGTTAAATAGTATAGGGATTCAAAGAATCTGCATGCAATTACTCCTACATTTACATTTAGGCATTTACTAGGTGAGGAAAACAATGAAGCAACGTATCATAGGGTAGCTCTTGACCCTAACACTTACCTACCCAGAACAACATGTATAAGTACAATGCGTCACATGCTTTTCTTTGTAACTACACAGTATTCAGAGAAAATCAACATGAAGTGGGACCAAAATTATGTAGATGTCATGGATAGAGCAAACAGGAAACAGGAGAGCTTTCATAATGGAGGCAGATCTACAGGCAGAGGAACTGGATTGTTGTACAGTCTGAAAGAGGGAGGGACACTCAGACATTCTGCCTCCAAGCTCATTCCCACCGGCTCCAAGACATGTAAACAGTGTCTGTGTATATGTGAGAACGGCAAAGTTTTTTCTATGTCGATATCTATAAATGTCTCTGTTTTATCCTCTGAGTGTTAAATGTGAGCGGCTGTATACGAGTGTGTGTTGCGTGTGTATGTAAAGATCACTTTTTAAAAGTGTGTGCCGGTATACAGCCTGACGCACTGCTGTGGTTAAAATTTCATATCTATTGATCTGTCTTGAGAAATCCAGACCTTTGTGAGCAGTATGATTCCAGTCTCTGCAGTGAAACTGGAGGGCTACAGCCCTAAAAGAGACTGAAAACATGCACAGAATGTTTAGAGTTTGAAACAGCATCTGCATTTGTTCATTAGATCTGAATATACAGGTATATTGTGTTCATTCCATTATTGTTGCAGAAAAACAAAGCAAAGCTGAACTCAGCTTTTCCTGCTGCGCTCCGCACGCATCGATTCTCAGACTCGATAAATGTTGTAAGCAGGCAGGATGTGTCAAGCTCTGTTTCATCTAAAGTTAACTCCAGGCTTGGCGATTATGCCACAGAAGTGTGCTATCCTACCATTTTAAGGCTTTCTGTTTGGTTGAAACTGAAGCCCATAGCTGTGGTTTTATCATCCCCACTCATCTTTGTCTTTTCAGCTGTTTTTGTAGGCAAGAGGCTTTTTTACCTCTTTTTGCAAGGACATGACTGTGTATCAGTCTGAGAATGGAATATAAAAAACTAGTAAAGAATCAAAGAGCTTGTTGTGAATTTAATTGGATTTTGAATTGGGAGTCCGTATGGTTCACATACATGACAGTTCAAACGTTTTGATGAATTGGTCTGATGGAATGTTTTAAGCTGTGAAGTGCACTTGAAGAATTGTAACTTGGAGGACAGTTAGATTTCTGTTGACAGGAAGTAACAAACTGCATTGTAAGATATGATTTTTGAAATGACACATTCTTACAGGGCAGAAATGTTGTAAAGACTGTTCTGGCTTCAGTACAAGTTGAACTCATACCAGCGACATACCAAGAATTTCCTTTTGTCCTTCTTTTTGTAAAAAACACAAAAAAACTATAAGAGTCTATGGGTCAAGCCATTGCCTTACATAAAACCTTTAAATACACATATTTTCTTTGCATAGTTATACTGTATGACGTTTTTGAACCTCAGAGTTGGTAGATTAGTTTCAACAGTGCTGTGTTGTGTTAAACCCAAAACATTATTTTACTGTTCAGGTATACATTTTGTAAAAGTAAGAGCAAAAATGTTTTATTCAACATGTAAATTCAAACTGATGTGTTTCAGACAGAGGTTTAAAGTGAACTTTAGCTTGAGGGTCTAACTTTGCTTCTTTCTTTCTTTATCTCTTCTCCCTTCCTTCAGAAGATCAACAGCCTCTACACAGAGATGAGGCCATATTCATTGCCTTAGCGTCTGTCTCCATAGTAGCAGTCCTGATTGTGGCACTGTTCTTTGGCTACCGCATGATGATAGGTGAGACATAATATTCTTGTGTTGTTATTGGCTGTTCAGGAAAAGATGCCACATCATATTGTAACCGTATTGTAATGTGTATGTTTGTTACAGGTGAGTGTAAACAGAGTCTGCACAATATGGACATGATAGAGGCGGCACCATCAGAACCTTCTTTGGATTTAGACAGTTTAAAGCTCCTGGAGGTGAGTGATCTTTGTTCATGTACCAAATATGTGCAGAATTTGTCATGTTTTATGCATTGCATTGTAATGAACTTGAATCATCTGTGTTTGTTTCTCATTTACCACCTGCTACAATTCACACCTGAATAATTTTCCTTGCAGCTGATTGGTCGAGGGCGCTACGGTTCTGTCTATAAGGGGTCGCTCGACGAACGTCCGGTGGCGGTAAAAGTTTTTACTTATGCCAACCGCCAGAACTTTGTTAACGAGCGCTCCATCTACCGAATTCCTCTCCTGGAGCATGAGAACGTTGCTCGTTTCATTGTTGGCGATGAACGTCTCACGGCAGATGGTCGGATGGAGTACCTGCTGGTTATGGAGTACTACCCTCATGTAAGCACAGCCCCTCCTCTCAGATCCTTACATTTCCATGTGATACAGAACGGATGCCTGTTTCCTCTGCTTGGTGTATTTTACCTTTGTCTGCCCTTTATTCCTCATCTCTTTGTTTTACTGGTCTCTCCTGACTACTTCTGGCAAAGTCAGGAATGGAACTGAATATCCTGCCGCTATCTGGGCAGATATTTTTATCTGTGATTCAGATGGATTTCCAGCAGGCAGCATGAGAAGAGAGACTTGGATATGAGCTTTGTGTTTTAGCCGGTGCCTGTTCAACTTTCTCTCTCTCTCTCTCTCTCTCTCTCTTCATCCAATCACAACTTACTACTTTTCTATTTTGGCTTTGTCTGGATCCATCTAGCATTGCAGTGAAGAAGAAGGTGTTCTTTAGGTGCCTCACAGTCAGGAGTGAATTCATTATGCAGTCGCATGTCTTTGGCTTGCAATATTTTAGCACCTGCAATCCGGTTTAACTGGGTGCTAAATGTGAGGTTAAATGCTTTGAAAATGTAGCCATAATTAAGTCATTGTCATTCTTTTCAGTTGCGTAAATAAGGCTTACTGTAGTCTTTTTTTAACGAAAATTGCCTGGTGCAGTTGACATGGAGCTATTATTTCATGTTAAAGAACACTTGTTAGTGGAGGCACGTTAAAGGACAACTCAAAATTCTGTTAGTAATTTAAACGAAAAGAAAGACAGGCCAATAAACTACACTGAGCACAGTTCTTTTATAATGAATTCCCTCCTTAGCTTTCAAACACCTCAAGCAAAACATGCCCAATAACAGTAAACCAACATTCTGTGCAGCATGTTTTCCCCTACATTCCTGTGTGACGTGTCATCACTTGCGTGTTTGCCTGCGTGTTTGCCTGTTTTACCTGCCTGGGCCCTTTGAACGGCGAGTGTGAGGTATGAGGCACACCTTTATTGTGTCTGGCTGCAGACAGACATCACTCTGTTTACACAATACTGTGTTTGTGCTCGTCCGGTTCCACTTCGTAGATTTTAATTATATAATGAACTAATAGCCCAAAGGCAAAGAACTGGAAATATAATTTAAAATATTTTCACTGGTTATTTAAACATGAGAAGAACTCTTAGAACCTTGTATCTTAAAAACCTGCTGTACTGTCAACAGCGATATTAGGCAATGTAGGCGTGTTCCAGACAGACATTACCCTGTCCTGTACCTCTGCATTAGCATGAGGTTGCGTGTGTTGCCTCTATGGGGCTCTGTTACACTCAGTATTTTTAACATGCACACTTTTGCGTGTGGCACTTGGGGAAGTTGGTTTAGCAGATGCGCCTGTATGCTAAGTATTTTTTAAAGACAAGAGCTACTGCATAAAGACACCATGTTTTCACCCACATATAAAAATGTTACAGCTTGTTAGTTGTTATTTAGAAGCAACAGAAGTATTAGTTTAGAAGTTTAGAAACAATTAGAGGCATTTATATAAACGTTTGTTTAACACATCTCTTATAGTTGGTTATAGTGGTTTATTCAGTGTTGAAATATAAGTTTTTTTTGAGGATCAGTTCAACAAAAAAAATAGTTCAAAACATAAAACAATCCCTTTTATATTAAGTGTTTATCATGCAATTTGATTTTATTTCTGAAGACTTAAAAAAACTAACTGTAAAAAGAGAATGCAATCCCGGAATACATTGTGACTACATTCGTATTCTGTGACATGCATGTCTATGAAAAGCGTTCCAATCCATGACTGTTCAGATGCTGTCTTAGCAGGTAATCACCTAAACATACAGCAGACAACAAGGCTTTGAATTTTTGAAACAGAGCCTGTGCCCTGTGTTCCGAGACTTACTGGTTCAATGCTTTGTCTGCCACACAGACAGAATGCCAAGACCAGTTGCCAGGTTAACCATCATTGTTCCGGTCACTATGTTGATACAAACTCAGGCAGGGCTTTAGGGAAAGTGATTGGCTTATTTTTCTGATGTACACGTACAGATTACAGAATAATCATTCCTTTTCCCAGAGTATCCTGCAATCTGTTTGTTTTCTCTTCCCTTTTACCTTGTCATCCTACATGATGGTACAAAATCTCTTTATCTGTATCTGTGCTGTTCAGTTAAGTATAGTACAGAAGCATTTAAGTTCAGCTCACCCTTATTAAAGGGATAGTTCACCTAAAACTTCTTTACTGGAAAGTTTGTTTTTCCAATCCATATAACTTTCTTTCTCGGCTGGAACAAGAAATTTCACAGAATGTAATGACTCTAGTCTATGCATTTGCAATGAATGGGGAATGGAGCTTTGGAAGTTTCAAAAAGATTGCAAAGCGTATTAAAAGCATGAGAAAAATAGTCCATTGATCTTGTGTCCTATTTTTCAACTCTTCTGTAGCTATACGATAGCTTTGTAAAGGGAACGGTGATTAGCTGCTCACTGGAGTGGAAGATTATCAGGCATTAACAATGAACGCTTAAAGCACGGCAGTCCTCTGTGCTAATTAGCCAACAATTTGCCCCACCTTAAACTGGCTCGCAGTGTGACAGCTATTGATATTTCTTTAACGCTCAATGATTAAATATAGTTTACAGTGTCATTTCAATAGTTTCTTATAAGAAAATCAGCTATGTACATCCTTTATAGTCTATGCTGGTAGTTTTAATTGCATTGCCTAAATAACCCAGAGGGAGTAATTAGTAGCAGGCAGCTTTACATTTCATCTGCAGAGTCTCCAATTTTTTATATTCAAGGTTCATAAGCCTCGTACCCGCTCTACAGAGATTTGAAATTCTGATGTAAAAGCAATGTTGAGCACTGACCTAGACAGATTGTCTTTGTAGAACAGTGTGAAAATGCAGTACATCATTTCTGCGACCAGCAAGATGTTACTGGTACCTCAGTAACTACATTGCACTTTCTTTGTTTTATGACCCTTTTGGTGGCATGTTTCAACAAGTTGTACATTTAGAGTGTGTATATGCATATGCACTAATTTGAATGTGTCTGTTTGAAGGGTTCTTTGTGTCGATATCTGAGTCTGCATACACTGGACTGGGTGAGCTGCTGTCGGCTGGCACATTCGCTCACAAGAGGACTGGCCTACCTGCACACTGAGCTCCTGAGAGGAGGTGAGGGGAACCTTTATCTATAAACACTCATCTTGCTCATCTTATTCACAGTCAAAGGCTCTCAGCTTTCACCACGTTACAGTACAGTACAGTTTCATCCACTCTTTTGGATGAAAACTGTTTCATATGTGAGTTTAAATGGAAACTGTGTCATTTCTTTAATGTTAAAATATATTCTCTTAGGAAAAAACATCTAAATGTGAAACACTGTTCACAGCCTATTCTACTGATTTTGTGATTTAACATATTTCAGAGTGAAACATGATTTTACATTTTAAAACACTTTTAGGACGTGATTAATTGGTAATTGAATGTATCATGAAACGTGGTTGCAGATGAGATGTTGGAAAGAGGGGTTTGTAATGTCAGTCAAAAGGAAAAGTTTTGTTGTAGGTAGAGCATTAAAACATTGTCAGTCTGGAAAGGGACTTCCTGTTTGTGACTAAATGAAACACGTGCCAGTTAAAACGTTAATTATGTATCAATTCTGTTTGTTGCTGGTAATGGTGTGGAAATTTCATCATGCTTAAGTTCTGTTTCAAAACTTAGAAAAATGTTGTTGCCTTTGAGGTTGTGGAATGTAAAGACTGATGTCTTGTTTGCCACAGTTAATGTTGTTGATGGTCATGTAATTTAATACAAGTGGAGAAAGAAATCATACCCTCCATTTACTTGTGTACCAGTTTACTGTGCAGACATACAAACATTTGTTGTGTCCACTACCAGACCTTCAAATACAAAAAAGCTCTACTTTTTTGGTGTTGTCAGAAAACTTTGTTGTGAGTTTGATTGGCATGTAATTTAGTAGAAATCTATTGGGAGACATAAATCATAACATGCCCTCTATGAAATTTTGTACCAGTTGTACAGACATTGAAACATGAGTCCACTACAAGACCTTTAAGATGTTTAGAGGTTCATTACTATTCAAAAAGCTGTTTGATGTGTAATTTAAAATCTCATCTTTAAATTAAAAACAAGTAACTGCCATTATTGTGTAGCCTACGATTAATGCCTAGTTTGGTGACCGTTTGATTGCCATATAAATTAGTAGAAGTCTTAGACATAAATCATAACATGCTGTGGAGACACAAATCTGCCCATAAGATATATGACTGTGATTTTAATAAAGTCATGTGGAAGAAAAATTTAACTCCGTATTTGACCTACAGTATATGGAACACAAAGTCTTGGCAAGGTGCATGAGTTTTTTCTTCATTTTCTGTATGTGCTGGGTTTGAGACTCTTAATTTAAGGTGTGTTGGTCAGAGAATGGTGTTTTAATCCTGTAGATATGGCTTCCTCTGCAAGGGTAGGGAACGCTTCGTACTTCTAGCTGCCTTGTTGCTATGTCCATAGCTGAGCTGGAACGTGGCTCTAACCACATAGGTTAAAAAAAGCTGTGTGAATCCACCCAAAGAACATCTCTGGGCCGGTGTTGAGCTGTCGGTGGATCTGTGCACTGTATCTGATAGCAGCCGTCTTTTCTGAGCAACTCTAATCTGCACATCTGGGTCAGACTGAATGTGATACTGTAATGTGAATCAGAAAATATGTCGTTTTTATGATGCATATTTGTATTTAATGAAACATCTTGTAGTTGTCTTGTGCACATACAAAAGACTTGGCCGATAGCGCTTACAGGCTTCATGAATCAAATATTAGATGAACAGTTTAAAATATACCAGTTACCTTTAAGCAAAACAGAGGCTCAGCATTTTTAATGCAGCATGAAAATTACGTTATTCAGGCTCAAGGGTTTTTAAATTGTGCCTTTGGCTTCTTGGATGGTCCTTACAGGGCCAGCACGCTGAGCAAAAGAGATAACACACGGCTAATTTGTGTGCCACGCTCCTCCTCCGGCTGCTGGAGTGTCGCCAGAGATCGGCAGACAATCTGCGACTCATCAGACCTCAGTTCATTTCCATTTTAACTGTTTTTAGCACTGCCCTCATAAAAAAATTGATCTCAGAACAGCCGACCACCGGCTTTCTGCGTCTGCCTTCATTAAATGCTGATCTCGGTACAGCTGCAGTTCAGATTGCTCTGCCGCTGCTCTCATTACTGGCTGAACTTTAGAGCCAGACAGCCAGCACACAGAGGGGAAGGGCAGGACTGGGAGAGAAGGCAGTCATTCTGAAGCCATTATTTATCTTATGTGCTTCCATGAGCGCCCTCTGGTGGTTATTCAAGTGGTTTGTCAGTGCTGGTGGTACTGTGACTTGTAGGAAAACTCCAAAAACAATATGAAAGATGGGAAACATAGTGAATATGTTTTTGCTTTATGTTTTCTGGTAGATGAAGGCCCTGTTTATACATGGCTATTCACCAGCCAAACACTGTGTTTCAGTGTGCATGTGGCAAACAGGCTTTAGGTTTTAAAGAATAATATATGAGAAAATGTTTGGTAAAATTAACTAAGCCAGCTGGAAAACTTCTGGTGAATTGTCACTTGGTGTGGCGGTATCTTTGATTTTCTGAAGTAGCTTTACTAGTATCAGTAGTGTTATACTTTCAGTTTATAATCATAATATAGTCTGTTAAATAGTCAGAACTACTATTAATTTAGTTGTTTAAACATAAAGACACACGTTTTGCCCTCCGATGGCCAACAAGAACATATTGTCAGTGGCGGTTCACTAGAAAAGCATGAGCTGGCTTATTGAAAACCAGGGAGTAACTGTGCATATAGCAAATTGACTGGTCCATCAGCATGGTCCATTCCTGGTGTAAACAGGGCCAGAAAAAATACGGTAAAAGTTTCTACTTTTGAAAATCCTCACTCACGCATGTGACCACACTATGTAAGGAATAAAACTAATTCTTCCACACTAGTACATAAAAGAAAAAACTGCTTTCACACTATTCAAGGCGTGACACCTCTTATGAGTCCATGAAGCACAACTGTGTAAAATCACTATAAAAACTGTAACAAAAACTTTCTTTTCCAGATTTATATAAACCTGCTGTGTCACACCGAGACCTAAACAGTCGCAATGTTCTAGTGAAGAACGATGGAACGTGTGTGATTAGTGACTTTGGCCTGTCCATGAAGCTTACAGGAAATCGTCTTGTACGTCCTGGTGAAGAGGAGAACGCTGCCATCAGTGAGGTCAGCCCAAAAGAACTTGTTAGCACTTGTACAAAATCATGCTTTTATGGTAGATGACCCAGTTATAGGCATGTTCATGGTTCTTCATGAATGCAGTGTGCAAAATTGCTAATCAAAGCCCCCATACCAGCTCTTCTGTCCTTAAACTTGCACTGTACTGCTGTCTAGGTGGGCACTATCCGCTACATGGCCCCAGAAGTGCTGGAGGGAGCAGTGAACCTTAGGGACTGTGAGTCGGCTTTGAAACAGGTGGACATGTACGCCATTGGACTCATCTACTGGGAGTCCTTCATGCGATGCACTGACCTCTTTCCAGGTGAGGAACATGGGGGCAGGGCTCTACATGAACAACAGTCGCTATCTAGCTAGCTAGTGCTGGCTAAGCAAAATTAGTTGCAGTAATAATGTATAATATAAATAATATATAAACATATTCCTTCTATCATTTGTCAGTAGAATTGAAGAAAACAGTCTTTGTATCTTTTCTCTTAAACATTATGAGAACACATTTTCTCTTAAAACCTAATCCTAAAAGAAAAAATTGACTTTTTTATTGTTTTTTATTATAAATAAATATAGTTTTTATATTGCTGTAGTTATCATGCTGTGCTAGCTAGTCAAATCTCATGTCTTTTACCAGTAGGTAGTAACAATGACTCCATTTAATTCTGTTCATTATATTAATGGAATACGGGGGTGCCACGTCTCCAACATGAATTAATTATTTCAGTAATTCTGCAGAGTGCAGAGGGTGTGAAGGCCTCTGAAGACTGAATTTCATGTTGTTTTTTTAAAGGAGAAACAGTGCCAGAATACCAGATGGCTTTCCAGGCAGAGGCAGGGAATCATCCCTCCTTTGAGGACATGCAGGTGCTGGTGTCCAGAGAAAAACAGAGGCCCAAGTTCCCAGAGGCCTGGAAGGAGAACAGCCTGGTGAGCCACTGAGTTGATCGCATTATGTATTTGTCATAGGAAGTGGTCAGATTATTGCTGCAACATCAGCTGAAGATCTTTCCCAGCCCTGTATTTACTTTAGTTCCCAAAAGTGCTAAAAGCTGCCCAGACCTCATAAAAGTGGAACAGCACAGAGCGTTTTAATATTCCTTAGACTTCCTGCTAAAAACATGAGTTTAAAAAACAAACATTAATCTGTTTTTAATTCAGCAGGACGGTATGTATAATAATAAAATGTGAAATAGTTGTTTTCACATTCAGTGCAGTTAACTGTAATAAATTGATTTCATTTGACTCGTTCTTTTCTTACAGTATGACGTAGAAGTAAATTTTGTAGACTTAAATTGAAGGAGGAACATAAAGTACATGTACAAATCTAGTTCACATAATGTTTATGCCTCCTGTTCTTTATTTTGAATAACATTTAACCTCCCTCCATCTCCCTCTTTCTTTCTCCCTTTCTCACTCAGTTTATTTTTTTCCAGTTTATTAAACACTTGCAGCTTGGCTGCTTACAAGAATGTGTTGAATATCTCTTTCTGTCTCTGTGTGTCTCTCTCAGGCCGTGCGCTCCCTGAAGGAGACTATGGAGGACTGCTGGGATCAGGATGCAGAGGCTCGTCTGACAGCGCAGTGTGCAGAGGAGCGTATGGCTGAGCTACTGCTCATCTGGGAGCGGAACAAACCTGTCAGCCCCACCATCAATCCCATGAGCACAGCGCTGCAGAACGAGAGGTCTGAGCACACCTCACAGTTCTCACAACAGCTCCTGCAGGCCCCAGCCGGGGTCCTGTTACAACCATAATCATTTTTGACTGGGCTTTTTGTAATTGCTTTTTTCACCTTGCTGTCTGCCAGATACTTTATTACTGTTGATAAAACCCAGCTTGACCCAGAAACCAGGCTGTGTATTTGGTCTGCTAGTCTTAGCTAGTTTTAGCTGGTCTATCTGGTTCAATTGATTGGTTATGCTTAACAAACTATCTTAAGCTGGTTTTAGGTAAGGGCTTTTTCAGCAAGGACGACTGTAGTTCTTAAACTTAGTTCTTAATGTAATTAAGTGGACCGTCGGCTAAGGTTTTGATCACTGTTCTTTTTATGTTGTTTCAGGAACCTCACCCATAGTCGCAGAGCTCCAAAAGTGGCCTCTTATCCAGACTACTCTTCATCATCTTACATTGAGGATCATGAGGGCATGGTGAAGAATCTTCCAGGTGATGTCTCTACATCTGGCACCTCCTCCATGGGTGGCATGGGCGTGAGTGGGATTAGCAGTGGTGTGCCAGGCACAGGAGAGAAGAACAGAAACTCTATAAACTATGAGAGACAACAAGCACAGGCACAGGGCCGGCTGCCAAGCCCAGAAACCAGTGGTGCAAGTCTGTCCGCCACAACAGGCATCACGCCCAGCACAATCATGACCACCATCTCTGAATCAGGCCACTCTGAGGATGCAGGAGCTGGAGGAAGCATGCCAGTATGCCTTCAGCTCACAGAGGAAGACCTGGAGACCACCAAACTGGACCCCAAGGAGGTGGACAAGAACCTGAAAGAAAGCTCTGATGAGAACCTGATGGAGCATTCACAGAAGCAGTTCAGTGCCCCAGATCCACTTAGTTCGGGCAGTTCCAGCCTCTTGTACCCATTGATTAAACTCGCTGCCGAAGTGACTGGAGGGTCTGGGGCCAGCAGTCAAGCTGATTTTGGGGTGGGTGGCAATGGAATGGGTGATGCTCCTACACCTATGTTTCCCCTCCCCAAACAGCAGAACCTCCCGAAGCGGCCCACCAGCCTGCCTCTTAATACCAAAATACCTGGCAGAGAGTCCTCATCAACACGCTTTAAGTTCGGCAAGCACAAGTCCAACCTGAAGCAGGTGGAGACAGGTGTAGCGAAGATGAACACCATTGTGGCTGCGGAACCACACCTGGTTACCATCACCAACAACGTGCCTGGTGTCCGTAGTGGTGTAGGGATGGTTGTTGTTAATGGATATGGAGGGGGCAATGGTGCTGGCTCCTCTGAGGCATTTGGGAACACAAACCCAGTTGGACCACAGGGTGATGGTGGGGCCACTCTGCTTCAGAGCCAGCTGAGCGGAGAGGACAGTCGTCTCAATATCAACATTAACTCCAGCCCTGATGAACATGAGCCTCTGCTGAGGAGAGAGCAACCGGCAGCGCGAGATCATTCCGGCCGCACTAACTCTAACAACAACAACAGCAACATCCATACAGCTGCATCCACTGCAGTGGGTTGTGTTTGTGTGTTACCCTCTGCAGAGGGACAGATGGAGACATTAGCCTGCCCACCAGGGGCACCAGACGGAAGGGATGGAGTTCCACTAAGAAAGCCTAAACCCAGGAGACCTGAGCGTCCAAACTCACTGGATCTGTCAGCCACATCCCAGGATTCTTCTCTTTTGGGTAAGACCTTTCCCTTGTTATGCCTTTGGCTACGGAGTCACTAGTTCTGTTCCAAAACTCAGTGAGCTGCCTACTTAGAAGCATATATGTGTATATATATATATATATATATATATATATACATATATGCTTCTAAGGAGAGAGGCTTTAGTCTGCCTCTGATGAACACTGATGAACATCCCCATAAGCAGGGTGGAGGAGTCAGTGTGCGTGTCAGCACGCTCACAAACAATGACCACCCAAAAGAGGACGCCAGGCTATTTTCCCTTCTGAGGTCATACTGTATCCTGCTTTGCCCAGATAATTAAGAGTGCAGATTCTCATAAGTTAAACGATTCATAGAAAGAGAGATAAGTGGTTAACCATTCTCTCTCCCACTCTTCTACTCTTTGTGGTGGAGTGTTTAGAGAAGGAAGGAAATTCCACTGGATTGATAAGAATCCAGAAAACATTCTGTCTCAGTTGGCAACAGTGATAAAGTGATGCTTGCAAGCAGATGTTAGCATGATGGCGAGCCGATCGTTGTTAACAGGAACCCCTGGAGCAGATGCTAAACAGGAAGAAGTAAAAACAAGCCGCCTGTTTGTTTACAGTGTGCATGCAGACTTTTGCGGATATGTGTACAGTTGATTCAGATATGAGAGCTTTCTGCTTTAAAGAGTGTGTAAAAGGTCAACCACAAAACTACTCTTGCTTCATTAGGGTGGGATGTTCTGAGCTGTGTCCCTACTGACATCTTGCAACACTCAACTGTTTCTCATTGTTGCATGGGAAACTTTTGACTCAAGGTTTGAATGATTCTTTCTTTTAGATGAGGCCTTGTCACAAGACAGGAAAGCCGGATCAGCAGAGAAAATTAAGAAGCGTGTCAAGACGCCTTATTCTTTGAAAAGGTGGCGTCCTTCCACCTGGGTCATCTCCACGGAAACAGTGGACGGAGAGGTAAACAACAATGGGCACATCCAGCAGACAGCAACAACAGCAGCTAGAGGAGGTCACACAAGTTCCGGTCAATCAAAATCCAGCATTGCTGTGTTCCTGGTCAGTGGAGGAACTGCGACTGCCACTCTAACCTCTGACCCACCAGATATGACCTGCCTGTGAACTTCTATCTGCCATTTCTTCTGAGTATGAGCCCAGACTTTTGAAACTAAAGGGGTTTATCTACGCTGTCATGCTCCAAGAACTGACCCAGCTAATGATGGAAAGAAATACGAAAAATGTTTTTGGAGAGTGGACTGTTGAAGGGACGTAATTTTGGCAAGCACTTAACATTGTGATATTGTCAAATTTCTCCAAGTTATTTTGAAGAAATCGCTTTAAACTGAACCCAGCTATGCAGCAACATTGGCATAAAATGCTTCCATTGTTTTGTTTGTTCTTTTCTCAATCAAGTATGATTGTTTTTATTGTTGTTTGATAATTACTTTCTTTCATTTCATTTGTTGCACTTTTTGTTTGTAATCTTAATCACAGTCCCTTTGACCACATTTAAAGGCTGGTCTTAAAACTGAACAAAAAAACAAACGACAATGTGTTGATTTAACAATCATAGTAGACTGGGCAAAATTGAAATCGTGTCCTTCTATAATTTTTTAAAAAGGCAGTGGTCTCTAAGGCAGGGTTGACTGCCTTTTAGTATCTTTTAACCCACAGTACATTCATATATTTTGTATTTCTTATATCTGTGTAATCAGTTTCTCTTTATGTATCATATTTTGAAATGTGCAATAGACCGTTAGCTTTGAGGTGCTCCGTAAGACCGTTTTAATTTTGCTATGTTTTTTTGCTGCATTTGTTTCTTTGTTGTCTTTAGTTGGATATTTCAAAGCGCTGCGTTTAGCAGCAGCAATCCTGTGTCCGTTCAGCCACCCTGACCGTGTTTAAGAAGCGCCATCCAGATGACAATCCCAGGCCTTTTCAACAATCCCATAATTCTTGAAAAGAAAAAGTACACAATTAAAAAAAAATCTTGTACTGGAAGCTGATGATAAGCGATGACTTCTCGCAGGATTTAAGGAGGACAGGTTTTTCTTTAACACTACAAGTCATGTTACAATCTGAACTGTGTTTGCTGGAAATCATGTTTTCTAAAGACACTGCATAATTACGGCCCTCTCTGCACACGCTTTGTGCAGTTAACTCTGTGACTTAAGGAATTGGTTTATCTAAATGTGTATGTATGGGTCTGTTTGTGTTTGCACAAAGCTGGTGTGTGAAGAGACTTCTGTTCACAGCTGTGTGGGCAAGGAAAGCCGATGTGACATCGGTCAAGTGAGATTTTCCACTTCCCATAGCTGTCAGGACAGTGAACATTGCTCTGTGTTTCAAATACCAATATTCCTTGAAAACGCATACATATACCATGAACACAATATATGTATGTACAAACTAAAGCTTCTTCAGTTTGGTTTTAGCCTTTGGTTTTAGATAAGCTCAATGAAATGATAGTGTATTATAAGAAATCTACCATTCTACATTCATTTAAGATGTTTCTGCTGTTATTATTTCATAATTTTTCATTTATTTGTTTGTATATCTTTAATTTATGTAGTGCCTAGGGCCAATCTTCAAGCTGCTCATTAAGTTTTATTATTCTCATAAAATCAAATCAGTAAAATGTTTATAATCATGTAAAATGATCAAATTTAAATGATGTCATCAAATAGCCTTTCTACTGGCAAACTAGAGGCTGTCTGGCCATGCATCATGGTGTTTGACCCTTTCCTTGAAAGTTAGTCAACTACAATCAGGGAAGGCTTGACAACTGTTGTACGCTTCATAGACAACTGTCATTATTTGTGCCACAAAAATACAGTCTGTTTCAGGTGCTGCATCATCATTTTTAAATCGCTCACACTGTCAATGGATTTTGCATTCGGAGAGCAGTTGATGTGTGTACCAGCCATGTGATGGGATATTTTACCCCACAATTTCTGCCTTTAGGCTGGTATGTGTGTTTGCAGTGTTGTGGAAACTAGAGACAAGCCATTCAAATAATTACATAGTGATGAAGAAAACTCCCTCAGCAAAGCACAGACCTGCTTCCTGAGAAATATGAGAAACATTTGAGATAGCACCCGTGTTTAATTAGAAAATGCTTATCGTGCATATTGCTGCATTGCATTTCTGCGATGTTTTCAATAATAACTGTGGGGATTAACCATGATTTGGAACAAGCTAGCATTATCTTTGGACTTTGGACACTCTAGAGAGGGGAACTTTCTGAAGTCATCTATTTTTCCCTCCTCTACTGTTGTTTTGTCTGCAAATAATAGTATACAGTGTAGTTTAGTTCCTTACACTATGGCTCTGAGAGAATCAATGCTTTGGTCTGCCTTTGTATATGTATGTAATATAGGCTAACCTCTGGCGTAAATATACAGGATCTGTCTATAGTGCATATGCATGCACATATACAGACTTCTCATCTGTTGAATTGGGACCAAGAATAATGTTAAATCACTGTGATATTTATCTGTAGACAAACACAGTAATGCCAGACTGTTGTCAGCTATAGGTTGATATTTTCACCTAATTTCTTGGGATTGAGCAGAAGATAATGTGCTGAAATGAGAAAAAAATAATCCAGTATCAAAGTAGATTTTCACAGCTAATTTAAATAAACATGAATTGAACAGAAAGATTTATGTTTCAGAAAGGAAGGACTTAGACCAAAGTATTAAAGCTGGATGCTACCATCTATGTGGAAGATGAGTCAGTGTAATTCTCTCAGGAGGGCTGTACATCTGCTGCATGTGGAAGTATGTTTACACCAGAGACATTGTGCAGTTTTACAGCATTCTGTTGATTGTCTATTTACACATACTATACAAATATGTGTACCCTACATGCTTCTATGATTTTTTTGTCTTGAAGCAGGCCTTGATAAGTCTTTTTAAATTCAGTCAGGTTGCAAGTGTACCCAGTTGTAACCATGTGTATACAAAAATTCTTTATATCTGCAAAAATGTTTCTTGTAAAAAAACAAATTACTTAATCCCACAACTACAAGACTCAAGTCTATACAGAGTAAAATGACTAACAACATGTCCTTAAAACAAAGTAACAGTTGTATTTTGGGCTGTGTGTGAGAAGGAATGAATGAGGGGAATGTGTTGATGAGCTGCTGTTTTTCTTTTTCTTTTGGAGTTCACGTTAAGGCTGACAGCTCCACAGGGCCCCTGCAAAGATGATTGACTAAAAAAGCCACTGACATGTTTTTATTATAGCTTGTAAAGTAAGCACTTTCAGAACAAGAACAAATTATAACTCATGCTTTTAGTCTATTCAGAAAATGTTTTAAAGTGTCATTTAGAAAACAAAGCTTGCTGTACAACCCTGCATTACTCTGTTGATTAAAGAATATATTAATGCAAACCTGTATATGAGGTTTCGTTTTTATTTCTTTTCACTTGCCTGGTAGAAAAACGTATAACAACAATCTCGAGGACAGAGACCTCAGCTCTGGCCCTTGAGGTCCACTTTCCTGCTGCGTTTATCTCCAACCTCGATCAAACACACCTAAACAGGCTAATTAAGGTATTCAGAAGTACAGGCACGTGTTTTTTGATACGTTTTCGAGCTAAACTCTACGTTCAGTTTTTTGAATGGCCACATGAGGGTGTTAAAGGCAACCACAATATCATGCCCAAAAACACGTGTCCCACACAACAGTTTCAATTCATCAATATGTTAGTATTCAGATAAACGTTTGCAGTGTGCACACATGCTATAATCATTAAGAGTTATATTTGTTGTACACATAGCAACATAACTTAGTGTTATTACATGGCATTGATTAAGAAAACAGGTCGATCTGTTATAATATATTTCGAGGAAAAGGAACTTTAATTTAAAATGGTATAAACTTTTTTTTACTCTACATATCTTACGTACGTATGTATTATTCAGCTTTATGGGAATTAAAAGATCCACTTTTTTGCCCAATCAGAAGTTAAGAGGGGAGGGCGAATAGCCAATCAGAGGCGAGGAGGCAGAGCACCAAATCGAGTTGACGGTGCGTGGCTCTGAATCTCCTCCAGTTGACTTGAGCCCGTGAAACAAATCAGCCGCGACCAGCTGCGCATTGAGAAGCGGAAAACAGACATATGGAGTGACAAAACGAGGACCAAAAATATTCGCCGACTAAGATAGGCTTTAGCGCATGTTTAAAGTGTTAATGTTGAGGTTTTCATCATTTACCTGCGAACACCATGTCTCAGAGACTTCGCAAAAACGGCTCTCCGACGTCTAGCTGTACCGGGATGACCGCAGGAAGCCCTACCGGGTCCCCGGGGATCAGTGCCGCCGGTATGGGTTTACTGGGTCGCCTGCTGCCCATGAAAGCCACGGTTCCCTTCCAGCTGAAACCGCAGACACAGCACCCTCTACAGACCCGGACAGTCGTCTCCACCGGTAACGGTAAATGCCTTGGCAGCGGATGTGATCCACCCGGAACCCACAGCCGGAGCCCCACGCGATCCCTTTCGTCCTCCAGTGTCTTAAACATTTCTGTGGTCGCGTCCACTTCTGCGACGTGCCCGCAGTGCATCGCATCCACAGTGGTTTCCTCCTCATCTTCTTCATCATCAAGAACTAGCCCCATTATTGCTGTCTACGCGTCACACTCAAGACCTCTGCCATGCACATCTTCACACTACATGGGTGTGCATGTTACTCCCCAGTGCTGCTCACCCACCCAACAGATCAGCTCCATCCCGGACAGTTCAGCCCTGTCATCAGGCCCCCTTACTTCTAATTTATCAACCTCTCCGTCTTCGACATCCTTCTCCTCGCTGTGGTCTTGTGGCCATAGGGCCAGATCACACCAGCCCCCTGAACATGACAGACTCTCACCAGAGTCTGTCTGCAGAGGTAATCTACAGTTTGCATCACTAATATTGTATGAATTTAGGAGACTAGAACAGTTGGTTAAATTAATATGAAGCCTGGCCAGATGTTTATGTTGCATGACTGTTACTGTGGTAACTTGTAAACACACATAGTCCATGCTTTGAGGTGTAATTTCAGGAGACTTCCTAAAGATTTTATAGTAGTACAGTTGACAGGCTTATTCACCTGATAATGTCAAGTTCTGTCAATGTTTCTGGAGATGCAATAGAGCTCACGGAACTCATTAGATTACAACTTCCCAAGTTTCACATGTCAATCATGTATTCTTACTGTGAGCACAAGATAAATGTTCTCAAAAGGTCGTTAATGAACAGATATTAATGTATGTTTTTAAAAATCTTTTGATCTAAAGACTTGTGCTTCAATCTTTTTAATCTGAATTTTTTTTACACACAGTTTATAAACATGATTAAGTTGGACCAGATTTTTGAAGGAGAGGCAGCCAGCAAGCATGCATGGAAACTTCTTCAATAACCTCATGATGCTGGTGGAGAGAATGCCAGAATGTGCAGAGCTGTAATCTAGGAAAAGCGTTGCTACTATAAAAAAGCTGAAATATAATAGTGTTTTGACTTAAAAAAACAAGTGGTCATTACATAATTTCCATACTTGGCATGTGTACTAAAACATGGAGTGACCTTACTATTATTCTAAAATGTACAGTTTGGTGCAAAGTATTTCAGATCAGTCTCATTCATAAAAGAGCTAGTGGAGAGCCGATTGGAGAGAGGGCCAGCCTTGCTGCTGTGGTTTGAGGTGGCTGCGGCAGTGGCTTTTTTTCCTTTGCCGAATGGCAAGAATGCAAATGTTTGATGTTTTGGCCTTTTGACTGTCTACAGTTTATTTTATGATCAGCTTGCCAAAGAGTGTTGAGTTGCACTACAGTTACTGTATCTGTTTGAACTGGCTTTGTGACAGGCACCATATATTTAAAAAAAACACTTTCCAAAAACAGTGTTTAACAGAATGCAAATTTTTTTATTCTTCACTTTTTACAGCAGAAACAGTTTTGGTGGTGATGCATGTTGTGGGGTTAAATAGCCTATGTTTAAAGGTGTTAAAAGTAGCTGAGTGTATTACAAATATACTGGTAACTCAAGCATAATCCAGTTAGCCAAAATATTTAATAAATATATAAAGATTTGACGCAAGATTTGGCGTTTTAATTCTGCAGAAATCCGAATGCAGAAATCATTTCAGCTTTCTAATGACTGTACGTGCAGATATCCTGTAGGCCTAGTCCAGGCCCATTTTTGTACTCTGTTGTACAACTGTGTTGCTACGGAGTCATATTTGACCTTTTTTTTGAACCAACAAAAATATTTGTACCTTTAATGACGTAGCAGTAGATCATATTTTCCAAGACAATGTCGTGACTCAGCATATAAAGTCCAAGAGTAAGTTGTGTATTTAACACAGGTGGAGTGTCTGTGGTCTGACTCAAGGTCATCACTTGATTTCACTGGGATTTACTAGATTTTTTTCCTAGTTTTTGATTGTGGAAAATCTAAGGCATCCTCAGCTGCTTGGGGATAGCAAATTGCACACCATTCCAGCAGCTTGTCGTATGACAAATACAAAGACTTTTGCATACTGTGTAGCAAGGAAGTTCACATATTTGAACACAGGGCCAGTATTATTTTAGTAATTTCCCATAATTCTCTTGGAGTTTCCTCAGACAAACTCTGAGGTCATGTGTATGTCTTAATGTTTCTGTATCAGTGTTGTTTTTAGTCCAAAAACGACATGATCAGTTGAAATAAGGAAAACTTGATCCTAGGTCAACATTTCTCATGGGGTCAGACGCCTGTTGGAATGCCCTTGTGATGACTGTTTTTAGTCTCCTGAGCCATGCCTCCCCTATTTCACTGTATCCCATTGAAAACACTACTCTCTGGTATGTCCAGTAATTTTCCAGTTCACCAGACTTGCCAAAGATTCAATGATAGTCATAGCATTGAGAAGAGAGAGAATGGTAAAGTAAGGAAAAGTGAGGATAATTAAGAGAGAATGCCATGTATTCCTGTAGAGTATCCAAATGTAAAGTGTTTTCTTTAAATGCATTCCTCAAGTTTATATGTTATTGTGTCTTTGTAGGGATAAGCAAGTTCGCAAATTGTCTGAACAACTAAGTTGTTGATTATTCTTAAGGAAGTCATGTATAATTGGGCTGGTTTTGAAGTTAGGCACACTGCATTCAGTAGAATGTGGTATTGCTTTAAAAACAGACATAGTGTGTAGGGCTGCACATTATATCAAAATTATCAAAAATCACAAATGTGCATATCAAAATCTTAATAACGCAAATGTGTGCAATAACTAAATGATTTTGATACTTAAAAATGTATAGTCAGTTTTATGCAGTACATTTATAGTCAATTTTAGATCACTGCAGATGATAAAAAAATGCAGAAATTGTAGTAATGTTTTCTTTTCCCAGAACGAATATGTAACATATATGTTGGTTATATAATTTTCTGTTGTTAAATAGATTTTAATATAATTTTAAATCATTTAGCAAAATTATCATATTGCTTGTTGCATTTTGCATTATTTAGCAAGTTAGCGTATATTCCATTTCCCTTCAATATTGTGTAGCACACAATAGACTGGAATAGGTGTTAGAAGATGTGTCATGACTGTTTTCAACTTAAGACGTTATATTAAAATGCATTATTCATACATTTAAATAAATGACATCATTGATTATAAACAATGCAGTATTTTCACCAAACTGGTGAGTTACTGAAGCTGTTCAAGCTTATAAAGATCCTGTGAGGACATTGTCTTTGTGTTCTTGACTTGGAGTTTAAGAGGGCACACCCCTCAGTCTTTCTGCTGTGGGCAGGCCAGGGTCAGACCATTCTCATCTCTACACTCACAAAAGAAAATTATTAGTGGTCAGGTCACTATTCCATCTTGTTGCTTCAGCTGCAGTGAATCTGTTGAAGATTATTTTTTTACACCAATGTTTCTTAATGCCTGTCATATGTAAAGGGCTTTCTGTGCTTTTGTCACATGGTGCATGCCCATGCCACCTTAGGTCACATGGTTTACAAGCCACTGCTGTGATTTCTGAGGTGTTCGGAGTACATTTTGCTAAGTATATTATGTGATTGCTCTGTAGTTTCTTATTGGTTAAAATGAAAAGCCCTCAAGAACTCCCAAATCTATAATATCCTGGTCCTTGGATAAGCCTTAGGTCCATCCTTCAGTGTACATCTATAGAATTGTTTAGCCTATTTTATTGTTTGACAGGCATATATCATAAGAAAGATCGCTTAGAAAACTCAGTTGTACAGTTTCAAGTAATTTAGTAGCTGTATTTTGTTTGATAAGTAGAATATTAAATGTTCATATACATTTACATGTAGGCAGTAAGCAGATGCTTTTACCCAAAGCGATATACAAAGGTAAGGAAAACAATGGCATTAAAGGCAAGCATGCATTTTGAATGCCTCATAACTGAGCTTTATAAAGTCAACCTGTTTCTGTGTGTTGAGATTATTCTGAGGAGATCTGAGACTTCTGTATCTGTACTAAATGAATTCATCGTACTGTTGATGAATTTGTTTGACGTTAGTGTTGTTTAGGTGCTGTGACACACTGGTTGGAGGAGACAAAAGTCAAGAGCACAGATTTCCCAAGGATGAACCGGCTGGTAAATTAGCCCACGTTATCATCGAGTCTGCAGGGTCTGCGGAGTGAAATGTAGGGTAGACACAACAGAAGAACCTGTTGTGCATAAAAAGGGCCGATAAGAGGTTTAAATTCTCAGTAGTGCATCATAGCATCTCTCATATGAGCCAGTTAGAGATGAGATAACATCCCCTGTGTGATAGTCTGCCCTCAATGCACCCTGCTTGTTTGTGTGAACATGCATATATGTGTACGTAATTATGTAGTTCATTTTCTGCACAAACAGGCACAGTGGCACACAAAGCATTATCACACATTTGTGTGGAACACCGTTAGGCGAGAAACAAGCAACACAAATAAGCCAATTATGCTTGACCAGTGCTTTGCAATATGGTTGCTAGGTGTTGTATTTTTGTATTTTTACATTATTACATAATTACATACATATTTAACATGCATTCTTGCAGTGCTAGGTTGTTGCCTTATTCTATTGTAGATACTAAACAGGCACTGCTGTTCTTATTGCGTAGTGCAGAATGTGTTTTTCCTTTGGCCTTAAATTGCAACACACATAAAAAGCCTTGCACACATTCTCACTCTGTCCCTCACATGACTTCCCCTTAAAATCCTTACAGGTTCCTTCTCAGTAAGTCCTCTCTGATGTTCATCAGTGTGTAAAACACTTATGTATTGCAAGAACCCTGTTCTGCTTTTTGTGAGAAAGACAAGTTTTTTTACGAGTTTTTTTGTCCTAAAAATAATAGACATAGAATATCTACACAAGCAAAGAGTAGTTGTTTTGTTGATGAGGTGTGTGTTGAGATTGCTATTGGAACTATCAGGAGCAAACAAATTTAATAGTTCCCTTCTGGTTTGCTTTCCTGGAAGGCCCATTAAAAATCAGGAGAGGATAAAACTTGAGCGCACACACAAAAGACTTGTATCATCTGTGTGGTAAAAGGTTTTCAAGGAAAAAAGGGCACATCTCTGCTTTAGAAGTGGTTCTGAAAAGCACATATGCTGAACTTTCTGTGTAAACTGCCTCAACTCTTTAGAAAGACACAACAGCAGGCCACACTCTCTTACTGTACGTCTGCCTGGCTTATTCAATGGTGTGGATTTACAGGAAAGAATAGCATTTAAAAGACTAAGAGTGACAGAGGACGAGGGAGAGAAAGTTTTGATTGATTGTGTGCAACAAAGGGTAGACAGGAGATAAAGGGAGTGAAGGGGGGGAGATTTACTTGCAGAGACACACAAAATGTAGGTCAAGACACGCGGCAGCTTCCTCCACACCAGTCTGCCACTGCCAGTCAGTGAACAGTTAATCAGCTTTAGTGTCATTAAAAGAGCTACTGGACACCAGACTAATTCTCTCTCAATCTGCTAGGCTTTAGCATTTACCATCGTCACACATGCACACTCGTTAAAGGCTGCAACTAGACTGACGACTACAGTAGTGATCTCATAGTGTGCACTTGGCATATTTGCTTATTGTGTTTGCCAGTGAGTTCATAGGATGCACTCTAACATTTTTCTCCTCTGTTCTGTTCCCATCTGTTCTTTCTCCCTCCCATGTGTCATTCGTCCATCTTTTACCTCCGACTGGCCCCTGGTCCCCCCCCATCCTTCCTTCCCCTCTATATCTCCTCTGTGTTTTCTGGCTGTCTTGCAGACAAGCCTAGACTTCCTGTGGCAGGGTCTTGGTGTACCACCAGCACCAACGGTAGCATCCGTCGCACCTCCTCTTTGGACGCACTTACGGCCCCCTACCTGTCTGGACACTGGCCCCGGGATGCCAGCCACTCCCCTTGTGCCCCCTGCATGAGGGACAAATCCACCCAGGTGAGCCATTCTGTCTTTCAAAAGATCATGCTAATTTATTAGCCAGTTATATCTGTGTATTACCTAGCATTATACACACCCGCCTCCCATTAATCAGCCTTTCACCTCTCTTCAGAAACTTTCCACTCTCTTTCTCAAACTGTCAAATTACCTACTTGCATAGACGCATGTTTTGTAAACCACCAGCATGAATCATCTAAGAAACACTTGCTTTGTGCAAACACAAACCCATTAAACCACCAAAGACATGTCTTATGAACATTCTCATCACCCATAAGGCAGAGGCTATCAAGTCTTGTGCATGTAGACTTAAATATCAGCATAAAGTCTGGTTCACATTGCAGTCTGCTTTGGCTAAGAACCGGTCACTTAGACAGGAAGAGACATTCAAAACTTCCAGCCATAGTTATTACAGTTATATACAATTTTAGTATTCAAATAAAGGCACAGCTGACGAAAAAGTGGAAGTGTCCATAGACTTCATAATATCATATTTTATGTTATTTTTTTTTGTTTATACACAGTAACTGTACTTATACTTACAGTAACTACTGTATAAACATACTGATTACATACATATTCCCTCTTTAAAAGTGTTAAAGTTAATAACCTAGTGCCTTAACCATTTCCCCTTTACAAGGCAATTTTGTGTGCTTTTTAAGTGCTTTTTGAGCTTGTGTGTGACATGGGTTGGACATTAAGTGGCTGAGACTACAGACAACCTATAAGGATCTGTAGCACACAGCTGATTCTGACAGCAAGATAAATTTAGTTCAATCCTGGTCTATAAAATAGACCAGGATTGAACTAAAAAGTATAAAAAAATATATATTAAATCACATCAGTCAAACAGTCAAAGCTTAATTAATGATTGCACAAAAGAAAATATAACTACACTAAGCTGAACTCTGAATGAAGAATAAACATCTTTCAAAACAAATCCATACTCTTTACCTTGTGGTAAGCACCTACACCACCCAAATGTGTTCTCGCATGCACATGCTTGTCAGCTATTAACATCTATTACTATGCAATTTTAATGTTGGCTTTTCACAGGTCCAAACACAGTTTGTGTAGATGTTACCTGAGCACTGCTTGACATTTTTAATCATAAAAATTAAGAATGGTCCGATGTGAAAGACAGATTTATTATGCATGAAAAGAAGATCAGGGTTGGAGAGCAGTTAGCCAGATAAATAACCCAGGGAGAGAGAGAGAAAGGGAGGAAGCCTCTCCCTGGTTTGTTGAGAGATGAGAGGAAACTGCGGCATATTTCTGGTAAAGGCAGATTGTCCACCATGAAGCTGCATTCTTTCCTGAAGCTGCCTCTTTTTCCAGCCTTTTTTAAAGTATTTCTTTCAGAGCTACTCCATATGTGATCATTAAAGCAACAGTTTACCCAAAAATGACTTTCCTGTCATTTACTCACCAGCGTGTCATTCGTATGTCTTTCTCTTTTATTAAGGCTTGACACCACGGTCACCATTTACTTTCATTGTATGGAATAGAGCAGCTTGAACATTCTATTATAAATGCTTTGTTCTCCACAAAGGAAAGAAAATTACTTCAAAGGCAGTAAATGTGAATAATTAAGGTGGTTGATCTGAGTTTTAAGCGTGTATCCTGTCACTAATGAAAAAGCATTTGGCCGTTATCACAGCATCACAGATTATGATTCTCTAGGATCTTTTCTTACTGTGTGTCATCAAAGCTGTGAGTGTGTTTTTCCTCTGGAAATCACAGACCCTCCACCCAGCTCCTTCTGTCAGCAGCATGCCTGTCCCACAATAAGCACAAAGGGAACTTGGCGAGTTGGGTATTTGGTGAGTGTGGAATTTGGACGACATTTGTAGGTCTTACTCTTTTTCCTGGATCATCACGCCAAAATAACCAGATCTTGGATCCGTACAACAGTGTCAGTTGCTAGGGAGCTGAGCTCACACCTAGTGACCAAACAACAACACAGAATGAAGCCTTTTGCTGCTCTCCCTGCCTCCTGCACAGGGTAGAGAAATATGCAGCCCCACACACACTGCCTCAATGAATACGCTCTGTGTGAATTTGTATACACCAGCTGTAACAGATTTACAGCCAAAGCGAGTTGCAAAGCGTTCTGTTTTGTAGCGGTTTTGTACTTGTATGGGCTACTCAGCACACATGCTAGCTGCTAGGTCCAGGGCTGTAGGTTATGTTTCATGCTTTGTCGAGAAAGTCATGGGAAGGGAAATTGAGACGAGTTCAGCATGAGCCTTCTGCCATGGCGCATCATAATTACAATAATACAGAAACCTGATCAGACATGCAATGCTAAACTGCATTACAATCGCTCCGGAGAAGACAGACCTTAAAACTTTTGCTCATTTAAGATAAATGAGTGCTGAAATTACATCAGTTTACACCCGTGGGGAAGGGCCCAAATCTCTGGAACTAAATTTCTAAAAACAATTATATTGGGAATGTTTTATACCGCATAGAAAGATTTCTCATGGTTATAGACAGGCCCTCTGGGTTTTTGATGTTGAAAGACAACTACTTATTTTTCCAGCTGAGGCATTTGTTTTACACAAGGTAAAACATTGTCAGGCAAGTTTGTAGTAAAGCTTGGCGAGCATCACTGTTATTTGTGATCATCAAAACAATCTGAAATTTAAACAGACTCTGAGATTTGAAAAGTTTGGTGTATAACTTGTCTCAGACCATTTATGCTACTGATGTGAATGATAGGTTAAATTTGCATTTTGTGGAAAGGTAGATAGGACTTCTGCCAAAATAACAATAAAATCCCCTACTAGCATTTAAGAGGGACTCAAGCCATATCTAGGGACCAAGGTACGCTCTTTGGACAAGTAAATAAATGTCTATCAGCACCATGGCAACCATCAAAACATCCCAGTAACTGCATAGCAGTGCACTAACAACCACTCTGAACAGTTTAGCATCTGTGTAGCCACAGCCTAGCAACCACCCAAAATGCCAGCAATCATGAAGGCAAGTTTTGCACACTTTTCAGAAAATCTAGTTACAACACAGGCTTCCTGTCATTCAGAATAGTGTCCACCCATAATTGTTTTAGTAGTTTAATAGTTGTTTTGTTTTGAAATATGTGGAATGATTGTACCACCACTAAGGGATCCATTTATAAAGATGAATGTGCAAGCATGAAGTATTTTTCCCAGCGTGCAAAAAACGTTTACCAACAACATTTACTGTTATGTATGAAGCACTCATCTCATTTTAAGGGTGTAGCCGAACAGAAGAAAATGTTTTGTTCATTTTTTTGAATACATCTTTGCTGTTGTCTTTCATAACACGATGTACCTGCAGATGACAAGCATTAACCTTTAAAAAGTGCCCATGTTGCTGCAGTCCACTCGTAGCCTCACACTCATTTGGCCCACAAACTCAGACACCCTGCCAGCTTTGTTACTTTTTAACAAGAAAGTTCTTTTTGTTATGGTAATCCCATTCTGCACTGACAGGCTAAAAATCTCAGCTATTTACCAACCCTGGTATGTTCTGTAAAGCCTTTGGTAAATTTGGAACTCTCTCAGTAATGTTCCAGTCCAGTCAAAAGAGAGACTCTAGCAGGTGAAGACCGAATAACAGCTTGTCTGTAGGGAATTTTTTTGCAGGGTTCTCTATGACTGCTCATAGGGTTACAGAAAAGCTTAGCTGGCAGATTATCCAGACAGTGCCTGGTTATCTAGTGAGGACCTGAAACTGACTCCTATCAGAGTCTTAATGTACAATGTCCTCAAAACATTTTAGACATTTAACCCACACTTGCAATTGTGTGAAATGCATATTAGCCTTAACATTTTTAAAATCATTTTAAACCCCTATTTTAAACCCCCCATTTGTGTCTAAGCTGTGTAACCACAGGTGTAGTTCATTACATTAAACATAAACATATTCCACTACATTTAACTACCAGAAGGTACCTAAACAATGGACTTTTTCGTTGATATAATTTTGATAATAAGCTTCATTTTGTAAAAAAGGTTTTGCCTATTTGTTATGCTGTCTTTAAAATAAATAACACTTGGTTGATTCTGTATTTTGTTATCTCATGCAATAACGTTTGTATATTATAATGTTTGTCATAGGTGTCTAAGTACATAGGTCACTGTATATATGACAGCTGGTGCTTAGGTTAAGCACTCAGAGTACAGAGTTGGGCAGGAAATGCAAATATTAGGTTTTACATAGCGGCACCTGGGTTTTCCCTTCTTCTGTTCAGCATTTGAGAGTGCCTCAGACAGCTGATGTTTGTTTGTTGATGGTTTTTTTTTTGCGAGGGCATCTGTTGATCTGATTCTTCTCTTAAGGTATTTTTTTATTTTCAATACCACTTTGCATTTATTTAGCATTTTTTTGCATTTTTTATGCTCTGCCAAATACTAGTGACTCCTCATGAGATTCCACAGGCCGACTGGGGTTACATCACACACCCAGGGCCTCCACTCATGACCTGTGCTTCAAAGCGAGTCCAAACACAGCACCCCTCTCTTTATAAAGAGCCTTTTGTTTCTCTGTTAATCTACACTGAGCACAGGCCCTACTGTAACTTCAGCCCTCTCTCTCTCACACACACACACACACCTATCACGCAAGAAGTCTGCTCCAAAAAACCAGAATCGTGGTTTTCCTTACAAAAATTCATCCTAGTAGCTATGCTTTTTGCCAAAGCACTGTAGTTACAATATTAAATAATTATAAATAGTAAAATTATGGCAACTTGCTACCCAATAATAAAGTGGTAATAAAGTGCTTTAATATATACCATGATTCCAAGTGATATGTGCCATGTTTTGTATGACCTAAGTAGTCCAAAAAGTACACCACATTAGTAAAGTAGACCCAAAGTATTTTAATATCATTTAGTGTAACTATAATATTTTGGCAGAAACCGTGCTTGTTCCTGTACATTATTGTTGGGGTTGTACTCATCTATTCTGAAGTATATTCTAAACATTAAAACCTAAGGGTTAGATTTGTAGAAACCATAGTCATTATATGCCAAATATAAAGAACAAACATTTGACTGACAAACTGTTAAAAGAGAACATCACACACACGCTTTTTGTCTCCTGGCCGGCCTTAACAGACAGATGCTATCCCCCCTCTCAGCAGAGAGTCCCCTTGTGCAGCGTCCACAGCTGCTAAACAGAGCAGTGTTTGTGTGCGGCCAGCCCGCTCTGCTGGAAATCTTAAACTGCTGGGAAGGAGGAAGTGATCCTGGCAGTTGGCTGCAGCTCTGTGAGAGAGTCAGAAGCTGGGCCGCTCGGTCCTGCATCCAGCACAACAGAATCAGTCACGACACCCTGCCTGCAACACAGCTGAAAGATGACACACACTTACAGGAGCTGCAGTCACAGAGAGAGGGACTGTTTATTATCTTTCTCAGAGCAATTTAGTGAGCGATCAGGTTGAGTTTTTGCAGTTTTTTATGGTGGGTGAATGTTTCAGGACTGCAAAAATGGGCATGCACCTAGATCACCAACAGTTCTGTAAATCTTAATCTTGTTGTCCCAACCAGCTACGACCAAAGGCAGGCCGTTTTGTCTATCATTTGGTTTTTGATTTTGTAGCATTGTGAAATATCTGTGAAATATAATTAGTCTAATCCCACTCAATGTAGTTGTCTGTTACACATGAAATATCTTCTTCTATCTTCTAATCGTCTCTGCGCTTTTGGGCCTTCTCTGAGATGTGTAAATATTTGATTACCCATTGTGTCATCTATACTTTGACAGAGGGGTTAAGATTGTAGCTTGACCAAGCGAAAACCTGTGGTGGCTTAATTATAGCTTGATCACAGCTGCCCATGCGCCATACATATGTGGTCAGGTGTGATGTAATAATGGGACAAGAGATATCCATTTCTCTTTCTTGTTTCATCATTTTTGTCCTGTCTAGAAGGGCATTTTGTCAATCTCCTACTACTAATTATTAATGCAGTGCTGTGCTGGGTAGCCCCACCTACCAGAAATCTTATTGGTCCAAAATAATGCTCATCATAACTTTACAGTAAACATCAAATATCTTTAGCTGTGATTCTGTGCTCTGCATTCAGTGTGTAAAGGTGAAATGCTTGTCACTTTAAATTTGTTGCATAGCACCTGTTTAGGACTTGGTCACCATTCACTTCAAACACACAGGAGAAGAGGAATCCTGCAGAAAGCATGAAAGAGAGAAGGAGGTAGAAAAACAGTAGTGTATGAACGGAGTGGGTGGCAATGAAGAGGAGAAAAAGAAAGGTGAAGAAAAGAGGGATCAGACAAACATGAATGTGAGGAAATAAGCAGAACAATAACAGGAGGCACAGAAAAGAGCGATAGAAGCACATGCATGGATTATTTAAACAAAGAAAGAAAGGAATTTGGAGGAATAAATGTTGGGGAGCCAGACCCAGAAGAGATTTCTCCAGCTTATCTCAGAGAGGTTTACAGGGCATGAAGTTAATTAGGAAGAGAAACTTTATCCTACTGGTTTATTTATCCACTTCTCTGTATCATTCTCTCTTTCTCTTGATCTTTGACAGAATTTTCGCTTGAATGATCACTATTCATATTTAAAATCAAAATGGACTCTATTTACTTTTTTGTACAGTACACTTTCCTGGTCTTATTGAGAACAAAAAATTTGAAGAACATATAGAAAAATAATGTTCTCTTTATAAACCAAAAATAATAGGCTGTGCCTTTGAAACAAATTTCCTTTTTGGATTACGTCACCAAGGTTGTTTAAGGTTTAACAAACAGGTGTTACCAATCATTAGGGAAGTAGTTGTCCTCCACAACTGATGGCAAAATCACTTCTTAATGGATTACATTGGATTCCTTAAGAAATATTTGGTGCCTTGTTGAATATTTAGTTTTAGTATTTCTTGTTGAAAGTTTGTGAAACGTTATAAAAATTATCATTATCTGTGCAATTAGACCAGTAACATTTACGAAGAACGTAAATGGGATCAATGTCAAATACTTTGCAATAAGCTATTTTAGAGCACAGTGCAAGGTTGTCTTTGATCAGAACATCTTGCTTTTGTAGGTACATGTTTGTCTCATCAGCTGATGTTAAATGTTTGTTTTGGGGAGAGCATGAATCGGAGCACATGCGATCTTAAGCATGTTGAGAAATAGAGCCTCAGGCTGTAAAGGCCTGCAGAGGAGAGGAGGTGACAGCTTTCCCTGCTTGTTTTTCCAATGTGTAGTCAGGGCAGGAAAGTGTGTCAACATGGTGCTCTGATGAATGAACCTGCTAATTAATAGTGTGTGAGAATGTTGGATGTACATGTTAATCATCAGCAGATTTTAACACCAGTGTGGAACTGAACAGCTGAATGTTTTTGAAACATGTCAAGTGGAATTTGATTGCATGATGCAAGTATAATAAAAGATGAAAATAAAAGTGATCCCTTGTTTAAAGTGCTTTTAATTGGCTGTGCTTTGACATCTAATGCCCTGAGCTGTTTCCAACACCAAAGGTTTTATTATCCTATAATGCATTATACAGTCTTTGAGCGATTGAGAGATTGTTTTTCCACACCTTTAAATGTACAATCTCTCCTCATCTGTTCTAGATATCCTCCCTGCTTGGTTTCCCTTTCTCTCAGGTTATAGATACACTTTAATAAATACACTTGGCACAATCCAAAGACTACAGCTGACTGGTAATACATTTTCCATGACATGTTTTGATTAAAAGTTTGTGGACTTGCTGGTACATGCATGTTGAGAGTGTTTGGTTAGAATGATCTAGGAGTGTCTAGGGTTTGTTTATGATGTAAACCTACAGGCTGAATCTCTGGTTTCCAAAAAACATTTCCAAATATACTATATATTTGCATGTTTTTTTTAAATCCCACTATACATTAGTATTTATGTTCATACTCATACCGATAAAATGTGTGTGAGTGCATGATAACAAGTGTGGTATTTACTCACAGGTGAGTGATTCCCATGTCTTTACCTATCTGATGTGGGCTGCTGTCTGTTAGAGCTGTAGATATGACGTGTTTTTATTGCATTCCTCAACCCTGCCAGCAGGGCTTGTTCCCAGGTTTGTGTATGTATCTTTAAAGTGTGCCAAAGGCATTTCACTTGCAAAAATGCTGTGTTTTAGCAAGGCCTGTTGTGTAGTTGCACATATTTGAGGAATGTAGTTCAAACATTTTAAGTACTAGCTATGTTTATGCTAGCATAATATATACAACTTAACACAAAACAAATAACACAAAATCAATAATAAAACACAGAACAAATGTCAGACTATGTTCAACAAAGAATACATGGTAGTATTGCAAATAATGTGTAAGATGTATATTAATAAGACTAATTAGGCTAGTAGCTTTATAGTAGTTTTATGAATAAAGGGTATAATAAAGTTATATAGATATATTAATATAGTAAACTTTCCATTACTAGTTTGATTAGTGTGTCTGTATATAGTCTTAAAAAGCCTTTTTGAGACTTTTATAGAGCCACATTACACTGTTGAAGAACTGAGACTTCACTCCTCTCTGCACATTTTGTTCAAAAGAAAACTCATCACCAGAAGTCCTGCACCTTTAAATGCTTCACACTCATCTGTGGCAACAGCAGCTGTAGGAAGGAAGTTTGCAAGGATAGTTACACCAGCCAGAACCTCTGTAATGATGAGCACGAAGCAGTTTGTTTGCAGGAAACAATGCTAATTTAGATTCACCACCCTGGACATCTTCCATTTATCTGCTTTGACGTGTGTGTGTGTGTATGTGTGTGTGGGTGATCTCCTGTCAGGGGTCTTTTTGTGATGTGCATGAATGAATTTAAAGGGCAGGCCAGACAGCCCATTGATATGGTCATAAAACACAAACAGCAGAGAACTTTCTACATTTTTTTTCAAAGTGATCTTTGTGCCAATAGAGGGGGAATGAGTCAAGTGAGCTTTCTCAATCTGTGTTATTTTCGCTAGAAGCATGTACAGTTGTGTTGCACATCACTGTGCAACACAAGTTTCTGATGGTTTGTATGTCTAATGGTTTGTATGCCTGATGGTTTGTATGCCTGATGGTTTGTATGTCTCTCTCGCAGACCCCCAGCGCCTGGGCTGATGAATGCGGACAGAAGAAGAGGGGCTGTCACAAACGCTCGGCCTCCTGCGGCAGCACTGACCAGCTTAAAGAGGTCAGGACGCGTTTAGGGTCTGATCTCCTCTCCTCCCCCGTGCTTTGTTCCATTCAGAGGAAGCAGGGCCAGGGCTGGACCCCCTCGTTGTCTTTCTCTTTCCCCCGTGTGAGATTGTGGATGAGTAGACGGGGCCACGGGATGTTGTGTGGGGAGGCTGTGTCATTATCATATTGGCAGGCTCTAGTGAACCAGAAGCAGTCTGGTGTCACCTCGCATTACTCCCTCCCTTCCTCCTGTGTGCTTGTATGTATTCACTCTTTTCTGCCTGGTCATATCCTCTAGCAGCTTTATGAATTGTTTTCTCTATTAAACATTTTTTTCTGTCCCCCATCTCTTCATGTCTCTCCTCCTTTTGCTGTCATTCTATCTTTACTAGGAATACGTCAAGGTAGTCCCCCAACAGTTTTTAATTTTGTTTTAGCCGTCACATTTTTAGCAGTGGTGCTGAAAAGATCCAGTGAAATGAGCGCAGGATTCTTTCCTGTGCTGATGCATTTCCTGTTGAAACAGGAAGTTTGGGTGGAACGTGTCGAAGGGCTTTTTTTAACTAGCTTATAGGCTTTAGTTATGTCACAGCCATGAACTCTTGTTTGCTACTTGCAAGTTGGTTGTGGGTGGTATTAGTGGGAGGGGCTTTAGCCAGTATATTTTTGCTTCATTTTCCCAGAACAGAAATACCTTTTTAAATATGTACATCTAATAACAGGGAACTTTGTTTAGAAGTTACAGCAGTATAGAGGGTAGAGGACTTCAAAGCCTATAGACATAAAGGCCACAAGACTTATAAATATAGATAGATAAATATTGTTATGTATACGTGCACACATCTCCCGGTGTTATTAGAACTGACATCAGTTATGTCTCAGTTGACTGTGTGTGTGCTGGTGTTCTGCTTCATGGTTAATCATTTTCTACAGTCAGCAGATCATATGTGGCCTTCCAGCCTGCTGTATGCAAAGTAGATGTAAGCACTGTCCAAAACCTAGCGAGATGCCTACCTAGGAAACATTTATAGACAATGAAAATAATATTTGAGTGTGAACACTGTAAATGTGTCATGCTGTCATGCTGCCTGTGAATGCTATCAAATCAAACTGCATACCTCTTGCCAAAACTGAAGGCAGCATTGATTGTGTTCGTGGCAGGGAAGCTGATCCCAGAAGCTTTGCGATGAGCTCATTGGTAGAATTCATCCAGGATGGAGTCGACGAAAATATCAGTTAAATTTGATCTAACTGTAGTATACAGTGTCTTGCAAAAGTATTCATACCCCTTGAACTTTTTCACATTTTGTCACCTTACAACCACAAATTAAATGTATTTTATTGAGATTTTACATGACAGACCAACACAATGTAGCATATAATTGTGAAGTGGAATGAAAATAATACATGGTTTTTAAAATTTGAAGCAAATAAAAATCTAAAAAGTGTGGCATGTCAGGGCCACAGCTAGAGTTCATGGGGCCCAGTATGTAAAATTATAAATGGTGGGCCCTAGCCCCCATACTGCCAGCAGTGTAAAGACATGTTTAATGACCCCCAACCCAATCCCCCCACCGCCCCCCACAGGGCCCAGGCCAACATTCCCATTCGAGTCTTTTGTGTGGAAGGCAGCTGCTTATGTGGACTAGGCAATGAGGTAGCTCTGGAGTCTGGAGGGCTGGAGTCTCAGGTCCAAGAACTACATTGTGTACCTTCACACCTCCATCACAGGCACACAGCAACAGAGTTGCACTGACCTATTATGCCCTCTCTGAAATCTCATTGGGAATTAGTGTTTTTACATCCAGTTTGCTAGAGGCTACAGGTGACATTATGCTAACAACATGGTTTCACTTAGAGGTGCTGTTAACTGATTCAAGAATGGGTTACACCCAACCATCCAGCTCCACACGTATCGTCCTTCACAGCTCAGAGCTGTTGATAAAGGTCTGGGGGTAATAAAGTACATAGCGTTGTTATGTACTAAAGATCCTTTAATTGGTAGATTGTTAGGTACTCTTTGAATCTAGAATTTCAGCTAACAAGGGTTGTGTGGGTAATGATCTCTGTCCTGATAATCTTTCTCTCTCTTTCTCCTTCTCTCCCTCTCTGTCTCTCGCTCTGTTTCAGATTGTGAAGTTAAGGCAGCAGCTCCAGCGCAGTAAACACAGTAGCCGTCACCATCGTGACAAGGACCGCAAATCTCCCTTCAATGGCAACCATGCCGCTATCAGCCAATCACAGGTGAGCTCTCTCACCTGCTCTGAACCCAGCAGACCCTGTGGAGGAGGTGCTGGGGTTTTGTGTTAAATCACCAGGAGAGACGCACTATTTGAGAGTGTTTGAGAGAGTCTTTCTCTTTTGCAGCTAGAGATAGAGGTTGTTTTTTTAATGATGCAACACAATGAAAAATTCATGAACAAAATAATTCTGCAAAAACATTTGTCTCAAACATTGTTTGAATATTGTTTCATATTTTAAGAACATTGTAAAAATTTTAATTATTCTACTTTTCATTCATTTCCCATTTGTTATTTCCATTTTAATTTCCTATTTCCTATTTGTAAATGTCAGACTACAGGATGTTTACACAGGTTGTTTTACACACGAGTGTATTTACGTGAGTGTTGCATTTAATATCATCACAGTACAAGCATGGGAATTCTCACCACAATGTGTCACAATCCATAGATATGTTTGTTGTGATCATCAGTTTGGAGTTCTCCTCAGAGCACTTTGTGTGGCTTTTCTTGGCCAAAATGTGGTTAGCTGAAATGTTTAAAGCAACATTACTTAATTTTTAGAGTTTTTGCATAGTCCCCTCTCTACCATTCTCAAAGGATGTGTGTAAGTGACTGCACATAGTAGCGTGTGAAAGCGTGTCATGGTGCTTGTGTGCACGGGTACTTACACGCTGCTCCTAATTGGCAGGGCCAGGTGCAAGCTTGGGGGCTGTTTCGGAGAGAAAGAGCTCTCTTCATAAAGACAGAAACAGTGAATAAATTACTGCGGCCTCTTGCTCGGCCGTGTCTCCCTCCCTCTCTCTCCCCGTCTTTTTCTCACTCTCTCGTCTGTTTTGTGTTTGTCCATGAATTAGTCCAGCATGTGGTGAATGTGTCGCGCGCCTGGTCTTTACTGTACTATAGCTGCCAGCCAGTCAATTAAAGGCCACACTCTGTCCTGCCTGCTGGATGTGTGTTTGTTGTGCGGGGCCCGTTGTGTGGCGCTTTTTTGTAAAGTGCATGTGGCGGGCTCAAGTACCATCTGTCGTTTCACTGTATTCATCTTTTGTATTTAATCCTCTAAACTGTACTCTGACTCAGCCCCTCTGTTGCACAAAACACCAACCTATTCACTGTTTGCCTCAAGTTGGACAAGAATACTGATTTGAGATCAAGGCACTTTTAAATGTGACTTCACAGGTTCCTCACTTGCAGGCTGCATGAATGAATAAAATATACTAGCTTAAAATATAGAAGTTTACTATTAAAGGCAGGGTTTTTTGTTATGCTGGTCGAAAGTGTCTTTACATTCACGCCAATCCCAAAGTAAAGTGGTCTAAATATATTTATATATAAATATAGCATTTGTGAAAGGTGCAGGAGCATATAATGTTCATCTAATCATTGCATTTAATAGGATGATCACTGAATGCAATCATAGGTTGACCTACTTGCCTTTCAGATTATGTATTTACATACCTTCATACGCCCTGCTTGTGCAGACAATCTTTCTTCATAATCACTTTCATGTGTGTTGGTGTGTTGGAGGAGGCGTAGCATTGGAGAGAGCTCTGAAGAAAGGGTGGATCTTATGCTTTTAAAGTCATATCTTGCTATTGCTCCAACACTGCCTACTTTACCTTTAACTTAGAAATGTAAAGTTATTTTGCATTTGTGTGTACAACTGAATATATACTATACTATACTTACCAGCTTCCCTCATACTGCAACAATAGTATATTAGTATGCTGTCTGAGCATAACCATACCCTCAGCCTCCACACTATAGCTTGTGATTTTGCAAAATATGTGCAGAGAAGAAAATTATTTTGGTTTGTTTGAGAAGAGCGGTGAGGCAGCTGTTCTTGGTTTCTGTCCTTTAAGACCAAAACATTTCTCTCCCCACACTCCGCCTCCGCTTTTCTCAGTGAGGGTTTCACAGCACCGCCTGAGTACCAAAACACATATGAAAGTGATAATTTGCCATTTCAGGAACAATGTGATAATTTAACCTCATACACAAATACACACTTGCATCTGTAAAGGCAGTCTCTTCCAGCAGATGAACAAAGTGTTGATGGAGCTGTGTATCATTAGTCGATGTCGTTCCTCTCTGCCTCAGAATTCCTGCAGTTCTCTTCATTGCAGGCGTTGTGGGAATTGGGTTTGTCTTTTAGAGGTTTATTTATTCAGGGGGTTTTCTCTGCTGTGTATTAGTTGTAATTTAAAGCAGCTGAACTTGATCTTTGAGCTGGAGAAAAACTGGCAGGCAGTTTTGTATGCCAAGGCCTGGTAATTATAACAAGCCTGCATTTATTTGGACGTGAGGTGAGGGGGCATGTTTGTCTGCCTCAGGCTTGAGTGCTTGTGATGTTTCTCGGCTGGGCTGTCAGTTGAGTGCCTGCTGATGCATAGAGAGGGCGATGTAGATTGAAATCCATCAGACTAGTTGACACAGTGAACTAGTTGACTAGTTCTTAACAGCCGACTAGTCAGTTGGTAAGGTCAACTAGTTTTGGATAGTTTGGATAGTTAATTTTTTTTAGTATTGAATTTGCTTGTTCTTTAAATGTATGTTTAATGTCTTTTGCCACATTTACATCATGTGAACTTTCATGTGTAACACTTCTTTGTTGACTGTATGCACTTACTAGAGTCTGATCTAGATTGACCACAGAACTATCTTACGCTTCCATTTTTTTCTCTCCTTCTGTCATCTACTTCCTCTTTGTCTTGGCACATCGATGCAATAACACTTTCTTAAAGAACACACACAGCGTGACCTCTGCGTGGAGGGGGAGGGCTGCATAGATGAGTGTGTGTGCTGTTATAAGGGCCGAGACGGGTGTATGTGGGGGTGTTTTCCCCATTATGTGCATGGAAAGCAGCTAAAGATGAAGTGGCAGTCATGAAAATGGCATTCTTTTAAGAAATAAAAGCCCTCGAGAGGGGGAATAAGAAGATGGTGAATGAAAGTTGCATTTGAAGACCTTTTATAAATGATCGGGCCAGAAGGTCAGGGGCTCATCAGAGAGAACTTCAGAGGAGAGACAGAAACAGAGGTGAACATGTTTCGGAATTTATAACAATTGCTAGTTTTATTTGTAGCAGCATGCAGGCAGAATTGATTGGAGTAGATAACATGACTTTTTTGTTTGACACAAATGAGCCTGTGCGGAAAATTAGTCTGGATTAATATGATGTACAGTGTTGTATGTTTTGTACCTGGATGTTAATCATTCAGTGAAATGTTGCAAACATGTCTCAGAAAAAAAATATAAAACTTTTTTAACATTTTCATCTTTTCAACAATTAAAATTCCCTTAAAGACTCAAAACCAAAACTATAGATTTTCAAAGATGGCCATATTAGCCATGGTTTTTAATCACAGCCTATTTTTACATCACAGACATGAACTTTCTACTGCTAGTCAGAGAAATATGCTCAACTTTATATACATCCCTAAGTGCAAGATGAGTCATTGTTGTATTTGCATATTCTGTAAGGAGAAGTTTATATGTTAAATGTATTTGTCTACTAAAATGTAATATTGTCTATTAGTATTAGTTTAAAAAACAGCAGAAAAGTTTTGATGTCAGGGGAATGTTAAATTATATTGAACGGGCTCCCATCCCCAACTCCCATCTCTCACAACCTCTATTTGGTTCACATCAAAATATGTGACATCCAATTAGGTCTAAAGACTTCATAAGAGTAACATCCATCTTTAGTTATTGGTTTATACTCCTTAGTCATGCTAGGTGTGTTAGCATGGGCCAAAAATATGTCCCGTTACTAAGCTCATACCGTACTGTAGAAATATGTGGAAACTGAACACTGTGTTTGAGTTGTTAGTCAAGTCATGAATATTGGCAGACCTGACTGTTTCCTAGATCCCAGTGACATTCAGAGTTTGACGTCCATATGTGATGGCTTACAGGGTAAAGGCCAGTGATAAAGGATCCTAGCTGAGGCCTTTAACACACACACACACACACACCTCCTGACTTTGTTCTCTATCTCCTCTGTTCTTTCTGGCTGTCATGTGCTATGAGCAGTGATCAATAATTAACAGCTTTTGGCTGATTTCTGTGCTCGACTGCTTGTGTGTTTTTGTGAGTGTCTGAGGGATTCAGCATATCTTTCCCTGCATTCCTGCCATTCCCTTTGTTGAGTCCACAGCGCCTACTAGTGTGAGAAATGAGAAGTGCATGTGTAGTGTTTGTGCTGTCTCTGAAGCATTGAAAGTAAATGATAAAGCATACTACTCTGTTTTAGTTTGATCAGATGTCACAGTCTGTCATTTGGGAATGAATTAGACACTGTTTAAAGGAACATTAAAATGACACAAATTTTTTGGAAACCGTTCTATTTAGCCGGATTAATTAGCAGGTTCTAAAACAGTTCCTCTGCCAAGGAATATTATTCATGATCCTTACCAGAGCCGTGACTGTATATTATTCTGGGCCCCATGCTGATGTTTGTCGGACCAGGGATGGGATGCAGATGATCCCAGTCAGATCCAGAATATTCTTTTTAACATCTTTATTATACGGTTTTCCCCTTATTGTGGTTTTTAATGTTTTTGAGGGGAGGGGAAGGGAGGTAGATAAATTCATTGGCAGGACTTTAGATGGATTACCTTTTCTGGTGATTTGTGACTTGTTTTCTTATCCTTTTATCTAAATGGTGATGGCAGCAATGGAACAACAATGGAAGATTCTTGGATTTTGTTTGTTCTCTTGTGAGGTGCTGGCTAGAATGTTGGGTGGTTCTAAAAACCTGAATGCACTGTGAATCCAGGGAGACAAGGGAGATTACTCACACAGGCGCATGTATTCGTGAATTTTTTGTGCTCCAGGGACATTGCACAGGGCTTTGGAGAGGTCATGCCTTTCAGACTATCCACAAACCTTTAGTTAAGCACCGGTCAACAACTACAGCCCCATGAATCTCTTATTTTTTTTTAAAGACCACAGTGGTGAGAGACTGAAGGCTGACGTGAAAGTGCCCAGTATAGCTATCAAAGCCTGGAGACCTTTCAAAGAGATTCTTCTGTCTAACCTCTTGTCTCAAAGGCAGACTGTGGTAACCAATACAAACCTCCACACCAGTGAAAAAACTTTTACAGTACGTGCTGTTAGAAAGACTGTCAGTTACTGTTTTACTAAGAATTTAGTGTCTGTGGATACCGAGTTGTATTTATGGAACTATATGTGAGTTGTTTTTTTTAACGTGGCCACAGACATCACATTACCGTAACAGGGCAAATTAGGGTTATTCGTTATTTTTATTTTTTTCCAGTTATGTTCAGCCCTTAATTCTAGTTTGTCTATTTTACATACTTGTTGCCTTCAAGAATGTCACAAAGCTCAGTTAAAACGAAAGCTCCAGTCTACTGCTCTTGTCTACTGCCTACATGTGCAGCATCCTGAAAATAGAAATGGACACTGTAGATTACTTCTGTAATCATGTGGTTAATGCATCATATTCTGGGCCTGTAAAAGACTAGCATCTATTGGTCCAGTGGTAAGGATGGGTTTGTTGCGGTCTCTATAGACCCCACAAAGTGCTGACCCTGTTTTTCTGTGGCTGGAGATGACAGCAATCAGTGTGGGAATAATGCCGCTGATGGTGTGGGAATGACCCAAGGGTCCAGGAGATCTGCTTGTCCCCCTTCATCACGATCAGGTCATACATTACCTCTGTTAACATCACAGCATGTCACTGGAAATCTGATAAGTAAACAAATATTTGTCTCCTAGCAACTCCTTGCTAGGAAGTTGCTAGGAAATGGACAAAATCACTTAAACAGTGTATTGTTTTGAGGTGACCTTTTGGGTCAGGAGGGTTCTCGGTCATTTTATATTCTGTTTACTTTGGTGAGCAAATAAACAAGCAAGCCATCCAATGAAAGGAGTCCAGAGGACTTTTATGTTGAAACGGTATGATGTTCCCCAAACGCACACTTGTACGCTAAGAAGTGATGGTGCGTGTGAGTTTAAAGCATGGGCCGCTCTATTTACATGCTAATGAAGCAGATCTGGCGTGCTTCAAGTGAGGGCCACCACAGGGCCACACAACTCTGAGCAACATTCTGCTAATGCCCTTGCATTGTTCTCTAGTACCCTAAGAAAGGAGAGGGGGAGGGCCCGATGAGGACAGCGGTGGTCCGTGTTTTAAAAAAGGGGGTGGAATGTAGAACTAGAGAGGAATGATCAGTAAAAGAAAGAGAGGGAGCAGAGATTATGAAGAGACACAGGAAGGCGGAGGCGGGTGAGAAAAGAGATCGAGAAATGTGCCCGGACATATCTGAGACATATTATAAGTTTGCACCAGGCACTAACATGTGCTTTTAATCTGACTTGATGTATGTGTAATTGAGGTTCCTGAGGATCTGCTCAAATCAGAAGTAACCAAAACCGCATGTGACCACTTTGGATTGAAGCGTGAAAGATAATGTAGTTGCAAACGGCAATCTGTCTCAATTGACCACTTAATTACTTCACGTGGATTTTGATACCAGGTGTAAAAGGGCCTTGGAGAGGGAAGTTCAGAAAGACAGAGAGAGATGGGCAGAGAAAGGGTGGGGGTTGAGAAAACTGAAATCGAGAACATGAGTTGACACATCCTTAGAGCAGAGGAGAAAGAGACTGATGGAGCAGTTGAAATGTGGGCCCTTTTTTTGGGTGACAAGAATTGAGCTTTCAGGAAAGGTGACAAATTTGTTCAGTTTTCCAATTGATGCCAAAGAGCAGCTGTTGGATTTAGCTGTGCGTGCTGATTTAACACAGTAAGTATGTGTTTTGCATGTATACGAATATAGCTTTCCACCTTATCTCACTGTATGTCCAACTATAGTTTTGAGGTGTGAGCCAAGCCAATCACAGGGCAGTATAAGAAAACTGCCAGAGAGACAGAGTTACATAACTGATCTGCAGAGAAGACTGGCAGGCTAGCATACAGTGTGGCGGTGTGTGCTGTGGTCTGATGAAACATACCCCTGTTAGTATCAGACTCATATTGAATGTGTCTGCTGAAAGTGTAAGAATTTGTTGGGCTTTTTCAGCTGTAGGCTGTAATTGTGCCATGTCTGTTTGACGTCATCTCTGTGTGTGCTGTGTTATGACGCTAAACCCACATACACCAATCAACAATAATTCTGTTTATTTGCTTTATCTATTACTGTAACTAGCATGGGGAAAAACAAACCAATTGTTGATACCAAATGAAACCTCCTGTTACTAGGATTAGAAATTATTAGGGAACTGAAACAAAAAATCCAGTGAAAGGTCAAACCTGTCATTCTCTGTTGTTCTAGGCTCCTATTCCAAAGAGCGTCCTGATCTCAATTCCCATCTCCAAGTCCTCTGTCTCTCGTTTCCGGAACAGCGTGGAAGGGCTGAATCAAGAGATCGAACGCATCATTATCAGAGACACAGGCGACAAAGAAGACCAGTTTATTGTGAGAGACTCAACATGATTCCGCACAAGCACTGTGTGCACAAGCAGTTTGTCATTAGAGAAAGTATACAGTTGTCCAGAAAGGATTTAGACACTTCATATTGAATAAATTGTTTGTATTATATCACAAAATATCAACCAAGTGGCCCTTTTTAAAGTAATATTATACAAAGAGACTTCTCCTGTATTACATTCAAAATGTTTGTTAGGTCTCATATTATAAAACAACAGAAATACTGTTTGAAATAAAGAAAAGCATTTGAACATATTCTAGTTGTCAAACTTAGTGAATTATGTCCAAAGTTAATGTGATGGACTATGTCTGTGGTTTCTCTGCACCTGTGTTAACTTGAAGGGAAACTAACCTTTTATATCCACCAAAAAGACTATTAAATCAGTTGGTTAAAAGTAATAGCAAAAATGGCTGATTGCCTAAATTAGTTTTAAGAAAGTGTCTAGATTGTTTGTAGATGCTACATGATTTTATATTTTATTTCCTAACCAATAACACACATTTTTAAGCATGATGTAAGCTTCCAAATGATGGGTCACTGTATATATGGTTTAGGAACATCTACATGATCTTTAACCTTTATTCTCTTAGCCTCAGGAGGCCCCAGATGGGCACAGGGCCCCTCCTCCCCTCTGCCAGAGCAGTGCCAGCTCCCGCAGCATTGACACTCAGACGCCCCTGGGCACCGCAGTGGGTGGTAACCATAGCAACAGCAGCAGCCGTTCTCAGTCCATCTCACCCACATTCTTGAATGTTCCCAGTGAGCCCTGTAGCGGAAGTCCATCTCCCAATGAGGACGAGACATTTACTGATGGCCACGAGAAAGGTAAGGCACAAACACACATTGTCCCACACAAATACACACTCTGGGCTGTACACATATCACTAGGTAAACACTGCAGGGCCTAATCTGTAGGCTTTATCACTTGCAAACAGTGAGGTAAAAGGTGTGGAATTCTGTGGAATTAATTAATAGCTGAAAGCATTTTCTAAAAAAAAAAAAAAATAAAGCTAAAGTATGTAATGTGACACTGTGTCTGTGCCCCCAGTGTCAGTATTGCAAAAATGACTTGTTGTCAGACAGGTTTCTCAAACACTCCCCCCTGCCATTGGTCAGTGACATTGGACATTGAACTAATGTTGCTATTTCTGGATTATTCAGATACTGAAAAAAACAAAGCAGCATTTTGATGCTGCAGCGGCACAGTGTTTACATTTTTAGGAAAAGAACTTATGACACGTAAGGGTCAGGAATGTGCAGAACTTCCACTTCTTTGGAAATCTCAGATGCTCAGACTCAGATGCTATTACAGTCCATTAATAGACTTCTACAGGTTATACTGTCATTATACTAATTTTTGTCTTGTATCATGTCCACAGATCTCAACCCTGGCTCACCCCAGCTCAAATACGCCTCATCCCCGAAGCCAAACAACAGCTACATGTTCAAACGCGAGCCACCTGAGGGCTGTGAGCGAGTCAAGGTCTTCACAGAAGAAACACAGTGAGTGCTGCTGTTCCTTCTAATTCACTGTTTTATCTGCGCCTCTGCACTCTGTTCTCCAGCATGCTCTGCTTTGAGCCCAACAGAACCTTGAAGTGATGATAGCGTAACATTTACACCCACTTCAAAGCTGAGTCAATGCCTTCAGCTGCTTCTCACTGTCTCTTATCTATCCTCCTCCATTTTCATCTCCTCAGGGCCAGGCCTCCACAGCAGATCCCTCAGTTCCTGTGCCCAGATAGGAACAAGGTTAATTTCATCCCCAAGAGCGGCTCTGCGTTCTGCCTGGTCAGCATTCCCAAACCACTCATGACCACACAAGAGCTCAACAACCTCAAAACTCAAGGCAATGGCCGTCTGGCACCAGAACCCGAGCAGAAAGCCTCTCAGAGAACCTGCATGATTTCCCAGCAACCCTCAGACTCCTCCCCTTCTTCATGTCTTTCAGAGAGTTAGACACGCCCCCTCCAAGTGACTGTCCACAAAGTCTCCGCAGCACATTTAAAAAATCCAACGCGATGAAAAATGTTTGAATCTCAGAGGACAAAGCTTTTATGAGTAATGATGGCTTTCATTGGGCGAAGTCTGCTGGTATTTGATAAGATGAAATTGTTGCCTTTTGCTATGCAGATTTTTAGGTTTAAGCTTGTTCTCAAAGAACATAGAGGCCATCTTTGGGATTGGGTTTTGATACACGTATGTTTGCGATTAACATATTAGATTTTTTTTTATTATTCCTCTACCTTTCATAGATATGATTGAGACTAAGAGAGTGTCTCAAGCGACTATGAACGCACACTCTTATCTGCATAAAGCAGAAGGAATCTGATCTAAATGAGCTTTCTCTATTACTCAATACTGAGGTGGCTACGTAGATCAGTTTTTGTTAGACATTGATGTATATTTTATAATAGTTTGCAGTGGATCACTTTTGTGAGAAATGTTTATATATTTCTAGGGTCAGCACATCACTGAATACAAATGATGATCATTTTTATTTAGAAAATAAAATGCTATCATTGTTTGCTCACCCTTATGTCATGTCTGTTGCACTGTTCTAATTACAATGAATGGGGACTGGGGCTTTCCATATTCAAAAGGACCATGAAAGTATCAAGAATGCTTCATGTGAGTCTTCTGAGTCTTTACATTAACTTTGAGCTTTATTATTCCCTGAAGTTGTTGACACCTGTCCAGGTGTTTAAACTAATACGGTTTTACATGTTTAACCCACTGACTTGATCCAGTTACCACAGTTAACATCTCTTTGTAGAGAAAGAATATTTATGAATAAGGACTTAAAACTTTATCTCAAACAACATGAAGGTGAGTAAACAATGATAGAATTTATTTTTTTTATTTCTCTTTAATTATTTGACTTAGAGACTGAGACACCTGGTGTAATGAGCCTGAGTTGATGAAGGTCTCTCTGACTGTCTGCCTGAATCATTTTCACAATAGCAGACAGTCTTCTGCTCGGTCCAGTCCAGACAAAATCAGCAGGGGAACAGGAGGGACCAGTTCTCAACCTTCACTCCTCTTTCTTTCTCTCTGGCAGAGAAGAGACTGAAAGGTGCTAAAGATCAGAGCAGAGCTGTGCTTAACGGCTTCTGACACTCTGAGAGAGCGTCACCGTTAGAACTGCCAGCTGACTAGAGGACAAATACCCTGTAAACATGATTCTTTTGTTTGCAAAGCTGTAAAATGCATTTCAAATGCATATGGGTCCAAACTCTGAACTGCAAGCCCAACAGGGAACAAAGTGTGAGAGGTGGGTACGGCTGGATCTGGGTGAACAAATTAGATGTTTTCTCACCTCTCACAATGATTAAGCTGATTTAGCTGCAGTAATGTTTGAAAGAAGGGCACAGCAAATGATAAATACATGGCAAAAAAGTGCAACAAATACATGTCCAGCTATGTGGCCTTGTTGCCTATGGTATCTACTTAAACAGTTTAAGAAGACAGCACAAAATGGTCCTGTACATCATTGGAATGATGCCACAATGGATTTTGGTGAATTTCAGTCAAATCTGTCTGAATGTTTGTCACTCCAATTCAGTTAAAAAAACACAGCACCAGTTTTCTCTGAAACCTTCCAGCTGACACGACCAGTCTGCTTTAATTTTATGTAATTTCCATCACTTTGTCTTTTGTTGATGTCATGTATTATATTCCTTTGTTTAAGTGTATGCTGTAAGTAGTGTCTGATGAGAGGTCGCCATTTCATGCAGCTCACACAAGTGCTTTTAAAGACTTAGCCAAAGAGAACATTTCCTATGGCTCACTGACACTCATTTAAGATGAAATACAACCGTACGATAAGGCGACTTAATAGAAAATAATGTTATTAGAAAGTTACATCATACAGTTACAGAAAAAATAAATGTAGACAAACCTCAAGTGCTGTAAGAATGTTGTTGAGTTACACACTAGCCACGCACAGGATCATCTTCTTGGATTCCCCACAAGCAGCTTGGCTTGTGACCACGTCTCAGTGTTTTGTGTGTGCATGGCCTCCACTTTTGTGCTTTGTATACAGGGTGGAGTTCCTCGCAGTTGTTTTATTGGGAGGCAGAGTTCCTGTATTTTTTTTCTGTGTTGTTAAGGTATTATTTTTGAGCTTTACAGAAAATACAACATGAACCAGGCGTTTTTTAGCACTTTTACCAGCGTTATGAATCAGACAGGGCCATGCAGGGCCTCCATCTCTCATAGTCTCTGTTTAAACTGAAATAAGCTCACAGCCTGTGATTACTATTGTAGATGAGTACTCAGGAATGTAAAAGCAGCAGTCTCTTTTGGTAACAACACAAGAATTCACGTTTCTCGCTTGAATACAAATGAATAATGTTTTATCAACAGCTTTGTTTATCTTCTTAGGATATGTATTGAAGTAGAGAACTTTCTCACTGTAGGTCCAATATTAAAATACTTTTGTATGAATAGTGGCCTTAAATTTATCTTTCTAATTAGTAAGACATCTAGTCAGTAAGAGGCATGGGTGTATGGGTTAGGTGGCAGTGCAGTTGTCATATAATAATAATCCATACATACAGTTTGTTACCATGGGGACAGTGATGTATAATGGAACGCTGTGCTGTATGTTGCCTGTCTCATTGGAGTTTTCAGGCTTTGTTGGATGTTTTCCCCACATACACCATGTGTTTCTTGTGTTGTTATGGCTGTATGAAACACAACAGAATAAAGTTGCACTCGCTCCAAATGTCTAAGCATGTTATTTTCATTTATTCCTGCTTGAGGTTTAAGTTAAACTGTTCAATCAATCGACCTTAAGCATTATCAGAAAAGGGTTCCACCTCCCACTGAGAACAAAAATGTAGAGTAATGAATAATGAAATGAATAATGAATATTTTTGCTTTGGCACTCAGTTGAGGAATTAAACATATTTTGGATGGGCTCAAACATACCACCTAGCGGTGATCACATTAAAAGGGGAACATGTCTTCACAGGAAAGATACAAATCAAGAGTGACACATTACAAATCGAAAGTATGAAAGTCATTTTTCATTCCTCAGGCTGCCAAGTATAATTTAGTGATATAACACCTAATAATTGTTTTGTAAGAAAAAAACAGGCACTTAAAATATTATAGCACAATATTTACTAGAGAAAAAATATAGTGTTTGTTTCTGAAATTAATATAAAACTCCCTTAGTACAATAAACATTTTATCCATATTCTGTTGTCTAACATTTTTCCTTTTAGTGCACACAGCCTCATATCATGCGAACTGCTGATTCCAAAGCTAAAGCTGGTGTTACTCATGAGAACTAAGCTAGATGTAATCATTCATTTTTATCCTCAGATCTCATATTGATATTTGCATCTGTTGACTAGAAAAATACAGGCCTGCTGCTTCATGACTCTGTTGTGGAGGTAATGAGTTCATATCAGTGAACCCATCAGTGCCAGAGGAATATCATATGAGGGCTGTTGTTCAAGCGAGCCGTTGTGTATGCAACAAGTGTAGCTGAAAGGTGTTTGAAATGGTTCATTCATGCAAGCTCTTTAGCCAGTGTCCAGTAGTCCACCAACACCCCCCACCATCCTTTGCTTTTGTGAATGTAGGGGCAAAAATTTTCACACAGAGGGCAGTCCAAACAGGTTTTTTTTCCCATGACTCCCTAGTCCCACCTCATCCCCCACTGTACACAAGGCCATTACATGGCTTTATTTCAGGGCAACCCTGGCCTTCCAGAGCAGACATTAGTCCCACAATGCATCAGCACCTCATTGCTAATCATGTTCATGATCATGTTTAAACCACACAGATATGGATCTGACATACCACTACAAAATATTTAATATTGGCTAGAAAAATAGGAGTAAAAAACACAAACATCAAAATAATTAATCTTGTTAGGCACATTTTTTATTTCAGACTCTCTATGTAACTGGGTGTGGCATGTGTTTAGCATAGCAGGGGGTTATTGTTTGAACAAAGAAATACCACATATTTTCAATATGCATTACATCATAAGGAATTGCAGAGTTTTAAGTCTGTTGATGCTTCTCAGTGCCGGATCTCTTCCTAACAACCCATTGCATGAAAAAATTGCTCTTTCTGCAAGTCTGTTTCTCAATTTTTAATTTCTGTTCTTGAGCCTTAAATGGGCCTATTAATGTTTCATGATAAACCTCAGTGTGAGACTCTGCGCCTCTCTGTGGCCCTGAAACAGTTTGGGCTGTATACGCTTTGACTGTAAGAAAGTTCAGGCCTGGGTTCACTCTCATTCTGGGATTATAGGTCCAGATTCCTCACATTTCACTTTTCTCTGAGCATGCAAGACCCATTGTTACAAGCTTAGCTTAAACACTGTCCTGTTGGTTTAGACTTGACAAAGGGTGAGCTGGTTCCTTTAGGTCCATTCTCTCATAGATCTTTACCTGTTGTTTTTTAGATTAATGCGGAATAATGTTTCTGTAACTAACATCTAAGAACTCTTATATCTTATTTATTCAAATACATTCACGGAGCTTAATAAACAAATTTAGAAGCTCTTACAAATAGGGCTGATACTGGTTGTTTTATTAAAACGACATAGCGCCCCTTACCGGTGAGATATATGTACGACAATATCTTATGTTGTATTTGGCTGAGTAAGTTGACGCATAGCATTCTCATTCATTTTTCTCCATCGATATCACAATGTTTGGTTAATGTGTTAACGTGAAAGTAATGTGAAAATTATATTTTAGGGTACGGTATTGGTCCATACTTCAGCTTTTCACCATTTTAAACACTTTTGTGCCTTTCCCACACATTGAAATCATGAAAACACATGCATAATTATTAAACAAATAACAAACAAAATAGTGCAGCATGTCACAAAATGTCAACTATCCACTAAAAGTATTTTTTATATTATTATAAATAAAGTATATTACTACGTTTTGAATGGGCGTTGATAAGGAAATTGCAATAACACATGTAACCTTAAATGTTCTCACAAAGGAACGGTTATTGTGACGACAAATACTTGTAAAGCAAACAGACAAAACAGTTGGATACGTTGAAATGCATACAATACAATTTTTTATAAAGAATACTTTTAAATCAACATAAATGTCTTGCCTTACAAATAATAAGAAATAATATCCCCCATTTTATAAACTTACGATTAGAATTATATATATATTTTTTTTTTGAGAAAACAAATGTTTTGTAACAACAGTTGCATAGCTCAAAGATACAGAGAACGTGTTTCCTACGGAAGCCCGACGTTTAAAAAAACGCCTATGACGCGCAGGCTTCCGCGTTTTGACGACGCGAGGAATCTGGATGAAGACGAGGTTGAGTAGACTCGTTTTCAGTTTTCCCGGACTCTGTGTTTGTTGGGAGATGTAGTCAGTTGGGCAGTGCCGTTAAAAGAATGCAGTTTAGTTTACCGCTAAATTCCGGCAAATGTATCTTATTTACACGATGGGTGTTTTGACGAAACTGCTGCGCTAGCATGCAGTTATTCAACATGGCGTTTATAATCAAAGTGATGTTAATTTTTCACGCTTGTGTATTTCTGTAAACTCATTAAGGCTGAATTATAGTTAAAACACAATAAAAACGCCTTTCTTTACAACATGTTGCATCAGATTAGCTGTTACAATTCCCAGTTGTTATCAATGATCATGCTAATCAGAGATTCACGTTTCATAGCAGCTTTGTTCAATTTCAAACTTTTTCTTTAAGAAAAGAGACAGCAATTTTAAACAGTCTTGCTTGGTCAAAAAATTGGTTAGTAGTGTAAATATTCAAAGCATTTACTTTCATACCCAACAAACTATCATATTGGCAAACCATGACTGCATAGTCATAGTTTAACTCATACACCCCATCTGATCTCTGGTATGTCTGATAGATTCAGGATAAATGGAGGAAGAGAGAGATGTGAAAGATGAGCTTCAGTGTGAGAGAGAGAAACTGGTAAGGGTAGAATTTTCACCACTGTGAGATTCGCCCATTTATGATTACATGGATAAATCTAAAATGTCACCCTCAAAGCAACTGTAGTTTAATCTTTGAGTGGAATGTTTCCTAACTGTTCTCAGTCTTGTGTCGTCTTGTGTTAGGAACCTGATAAAAACACAGAGGTTAAAGAACGTGTAAATGCACAAGAACTTTCATCAGTCATTCCAACCCCAGGACCTGTAGCAACCAATCAGAAGCCGTCAGCAGTTCCTGTGCAAACAGAAAACTTTGTTATACTTGACCAAACCGGACATCCTATTCACTGTGAACGGGTGGTAAGGACATTGCTTTCTAATATAATGGAGGCCCAAAACCATATCACTAAGGCACTTCAATTACTATAATGAACTTTCCAGTCACAGGAGTATCAACATGTTAAAAATATATTTGATCTCATGCATTCCTATATATCTGTCTATATGCTATATATATATATATATGTCTTTTTTCCAAACCAAACTTGTTTTTTTAATCAGGTGATTGTGACAGGTCAGAATGGACAGTTATATGGTGTCCCGTCCCTTCCTCTAGGGGGCGCTCAGATGTTACTACCTCACAGTCAGCCATTGGATAAAGTCCAAACATCAGGTCATTGACTGTTATCATAATCTAAATATATTAAATGGTTCATCATCGCTTCATAAAGAAATGTGTTGCTGTTCTGTTCCATTTCCTTCTTTTCTGTTAAACAGGTGACTTTGTGGAGAAAGCAAAACCCCAGGCAATTATTACTTACATAAAAGACAATGATGGTGCTAATAGTTCAGCTGCAGTCACACCTCAGAGGGTCACTGATACTAAACCTCAAAGTAAAGGGTTAGTAAATCTGATCGAACAGAGTGTGTTTTTTTTGCTGTTAATTTTTATAGAGAAGTTTTTATAGTAAAAAGTTTTATAGTAAACTGCATTATGTTTTTCAAGAAAGTATTTATATGTTTTACATTCAACAGACCATATATAGTTTCCACATTTCGGGGGCCATTTGTCGTTGTATACAGTAATGAAATGTGGGAGACCTCTATGAACATACATTCACCAGAAAACAGACAAGAATAAAGTGAAATGGAATTTACAAAAAAATTATTATCTTTTCTCAGTTTAACCCCTGGTGAACTGTTTCAGACAGTGTCCTTTTCCATTCATTCAATTATTATTCAAAAAATAATTCAATTATTGATTGTTTCTCACCCTTTTCAGTTCTCCTGATGTATTTGTGCCCCCAGTAAAGCCACTACCACCAGGAACCCCAAAGTGGGCCCTGAGACTACGTGAATGTGAGGTTTGTCCAAAAAACTGCTTGTTTTTATGACAAATAATTATTAATTTATAGTGGTTTTAACAACACAATCTATTAATGTCATGCTAATGTATTTATCTTTGTGACTCTTTCATGGGAGCAGAGGATTGGAGACTCTTTTCGTGGTTACTGTAACACAGAGGCAGAAATGGAGGCGGTTCTGCTTCTACATAAGCAGCAGACTTGCACCGTGTTCGGCACCCGTCAGTCACCCTCATCCGCAAAACCTGCCACCCGACTTATGTGGAAATCACAGTATGTGCCCTATGATGGCATTCCTTTTGTTAATGCAGGTAATCAGACAGTTTATCCATGTTTTTGCTTCAAAGATTCTCAGTTAAAAGAACACCTTATGTTGTGATTTTTTTGCTCAGATTTGTTTGCAATTAGATACTATATCTAGTATCTAGTATCATAATGTCTAAAAATGTTTGAGGTCATTTAATGCTTACCTTTTTTAAATGTGATATTAAGGTAGCAGAGCCATTGTAATGGAATGCCAGTTTGGTCCACGGAGGAAGGGTGTCCAACCAAAAAAAGGACCTGAGCAGGAAACCAATCAAAATCTCCAGTACAAAGCAACCTGTCCTGCCAGGTACAGAATCTACAATTTTAAACTTGTTTTACGTATAGGATGCCAGTTATTGAACAAACATGTTGAATTCCTTTTTTAGGATATATATTAAGAAAGTACGAAAATTTCCAGAATACAAGGTTCCAACAGATCCCAAAGTGGATAAGAAAGTAGTGCGGCAGGAGCAGGAGAAAGCCTTTTTCAACCTCAAGAAAAGCTTATGGAACGTTGGAGGGGTTGTGAGGTACAAACATAATCAGATTTAAAGTTCCTTACTATGTCACTGCGACCCTCACTCTTTGTTCACTGTTTGTCAAATTTATAAATAGATACTACATCCAGCTTCCCACAGAGAAAGCTCATCTCTACCATGATGTGGACACTGCAAACTTGCCTCCACTTCCAGAACAGATTTGCTTTGTGGAGGAACAACAGAACGAAGAGGAAGACACAGAAGAAGTGGGAAATGAAGCCAGGCAGGACATCCAGATGGATGAAGGGGCATATGTCCTCTCTCGACTGCATCCACTTGTGGCAGAGAAGATATGTCAATTGGTGGCACAAGGCCATAACCAGGTTTACACTGTCCGCAAGCAGCTCAGGTGTGACTCAGATTAAGTGCTCAAATCTTTTGAAATCCTGTAAAAACATCCCATTATTACTGTTTTATCATTCTAGGAGATTTGTGGAACGCGAGATGTTCAAGCCGGATGAGGTGCCAGAGAGACACAATCTGTGTTACTTTCCCACCGTCAATGACATTAAGAACCACATCCATGAAGCTCAGAAAGCTCTTCAGCTGACAGGAGGAACAACATCTACCTCAGATACTGAGGTGTGAACAAAACATGCACAGTACAAATATGCCAAAAACTTTTCATGGAAAGTCTTAAACTGTTTTTTTTATGTTTGTCTTTGTCTTACAGTGGAAAGCAGAGTCTGTCAACCTGATATCAGACACTGTGACTTTAACTCTGTCTCCTGCAACTGTGGAGGGTAAAATAATGTGAAGTATTGTTAGAAATTTGACCTACAATAATAAAAAAGCAGATTATCGTTGTGCTAATGCCAGCTTAATGAATGCTAAATGGTAGGGAGAAATCCTGAGTCTAAAAATAATTTTTAGAAGAATTTTAGGCCACACATTATATTAAGTATCTATAAATACTGTGTACTTGCATAAGAAAAAGCATGTGATTGACATTGTTCTTACTATGTTCGGGATAGTTTTAGAGTTAGGGATTGGGTCAACATTGTAACTACATAATAACATTTAAATATAAGTACAGTTTATGTGTGTATGCAATGGTTACACTGTATAAAGTTTTTCTTATGTAAGTACATAAGTGGGACTGAATTGTATACTGGTGTTGTATTGACAGTATCCTCTCAGAAGACGGGATTCTTGGAAGGGATTGATACTCTTTCTCCAGAGGCTGTGCAGCTCTTCAGCTCTCTGACTTCACTGCAGCCCAAGATCTTTGCACAGCTCCAGGTGATCATGTCCTAAATTCATTATTACTAATAACAAGCTGTCAAGAGTATTTTAAGACATGCTGCCTATGCAGGGCATTTCAAACTGGTGACTTAAAATGTTCCATTTTAGTTAAGATGCTGCATTAGGTGGCAGCCGGCTATGTAGGTGGCAAGTGAGGTTATTACATTTAGGAGCAGGGCCAATAAACAGTACACAATATTCTGTAATAATTTGTTTAAAATTACGGCCTAAAATCCGTCTTTTGCAAAAAGAAGAAAAACGCTGGTAAAAAAAACGCTGGTAAAATGCATGATTGTATGCATGATTTGTACCAAATAAGTAAAATTAATCGCTTGACTTTCTTCATATTTTACATTTTAAATGTCAATATTAAGAATACATTTGCCGTTTTCTAACAGGCTATCCAGCTACAATCTGCCATGTGTCCAGAAGAAGCTATTGCTCAACAATCACCAGCAACAACTGATCCATCCTGTCCTGTACCCCCACAACCTCTCCTGCTAAGTCCATCCCAGTTCCTTCAGTCCAGTCCCTCTCCTGGAGAAAGCACAGCCCTATGCAACACGCCGTCCCTGATCAACACGAGTCAGCTGGTGGGTGTGACCCCAGTGACTAATGCAGGAACAGACGGTGGCATCACTCAGATCCTTCTGGAGGGTGGGCAGGGCATTCCAGTCCAGATTGCGGATGCGGTCAGCATAGGTCAGTTAGTAGTAGCACAGCAATGATAAAACTGAACTTTTTTCTTATTAACCAATTTAACATTTGCTTTAATTTAACCAATTATAATATCGAAACTTTCTTAAATTTATTCTTTTGTTTTGAAATAATTATACAGTTTTAAAATGCTGGTGGTTACATTGTACTGTTTGTTTTTGCTCAGCTTTGACTCCCTCCACAGACAACACTCAGGTAAAGGTGAACAGTAAGAAGTCTACGGATGCCTCAGCAGATTCATGCACATAATGGAAATAGACTCTTACAACAATAAGATAAACGGAAACGAACCTCCTGCACTTCTGTTTTGGAGTGACCAAATGCTTGTGACTGTAAACAGTGCTTCACTGTGAACATTTGTTTGTTTCACTGGACTACAAATTCAATGTACAAATCACAATATTGTGTAAATACTCTCATATGCAGTGTTTATTTATACATTTTTTTGTTTATGCTCATTTTTGTCCGTTTCAGTTTTTTTTAATTAAGGTAACTTCACTATTGATAAAAGTGTTATATTTAAAGCTAGCCCTGTTTGTAATAAATTCTTCCTACTATTAAGGACCTATGGGGAGGACCTTAACTGTGTATTGCTCCAGAACTTTTACTCTTTGAATAGAAGCCTAATGGGACGTATAAAAGCTTCATATGATTGATACAGAAGGGGGAATAGGCTTAATGTACTGCTATTTCCTCTTGGGGTCAGTAGGGGGCGGAAGTTCATCTATGAAGGACTCTTCCATGTTTTTTTTATCCTTAACTTAAGCATCATACACTTTTTCCATCCACTTATGTTACCCACCTAGTTCAGGTTAGTCCAGGTTTGTCCAGGTTTCTTGCACCAAAACAGGAGAATTTAGCATTTCTTCTGACCCTTAAAATCAAAATGACTCTGTTGTAATTAGCTAACTTCTTAACCTGTAAAATGTCTACCACCTTTAGGTTTCAGGTTTGTTGTTTATTGGTCTAAGATATTTTCTGGTGTTTAAAAGTTAAAATAATCTGGGTGAATGTATGCATGAATGTGGAACCACAGACTATTTTATTTCAAAGAAAGATCTGGGTTGAGTTAAAACAACTTATTCTGTTTAAAATATTGTGAAGCGGAGATATACATCTTGACAAGTGACACTGTGTGAACAATCTGATCTCACTGAGCCAAAAGTGACAAAAAATGTGCAAGTGTTAAGTGTGGGAATTTGTAAATGATTTAAATGAAGAAATCACAGTACATCTGTGAGTGTGTCCTCATTGGCAGATGTGGGCTCAGCCAAGCCAAGCAACTTCAGCATAGCGAAATATGAGAAAACCCAGGGACGAGATATATCTTGCGTCTGCTCCAGCCCTTCAGACTCCACAAAGAGACCTCTATGGAATTTTAAGTGCTGCTCCAGTGCTGCCCTCTGCCTATCATAGAGCGAAATACAACACCCCACAAAGGGTTCTTAAATATAGACGCTAACAGTCCTTGGTAGACAATAAAGGTATGAGTACCCATGAGTCTGACATATGTGTGTTTCCATATGTGTGACATACCTGGCAAAGAGTTCAGCCTGCAATCTGGCCTCCTCTTCAACGCGCATCGCTGCTTCCTCATCCTTCCTCTTTCTCTCCTTTCTAGCCTTCCTTCTCTCTTCCTCTTCCTCCTTCTGTCTGCCCAGGTACTCCAGTCTCTCGGACTCCTCCATTCCTGACAGTTTTATGCGTTCCTCCTCTTTTCGAGCTTCTGCTTCCAGACGTTGGCGTTCCAGTTCAGCTGTTAAGTGATTCATTTTGTTTACTTATTCATAAATAATTTATTATTATTGTAGAATTAATCTTTAGACAATTATCATTTTTTGCCGATTTTGTCTCTCCTGCTTCCTATTGGTTTATACTTTGGGAAGGCTGCTACCTGATTGGTCTTTATCCGTAAAAGCCCGCCCCCACACCCATGTAGGCCTAACCAGAGCCGTTTAAGACAGCTTGATACTTTGATTTTTGATTGGACTGTGATGTAATTCCACACAAACTGTGAGAGGGCGCTCGTGACCCTCCTTAATTACAACACAACAAATAGTACGCCATCACATTGGACAGGGAGTTAGACCTGTGGTCAGAAAAAGTTTTAGAAGTTAAGTATTTTAGAAGTAAGTATTTTAACGTACAAAGTTTATTGATATTGTAGCATTTGTGTCATAATGTCGATTACTACATAAAATAACGTTTACTTGTCTTTAATTTATAAAGTAAAAGTTGTTGTAGTAACGCATTTGCAATGACAGTACACAGGATTTAATGCAGAAATGTGCAGCTTTTTAAATGTGTATTTTTGTTACAGAAATGTTTAAATAATAAACCCCCTTTATTATTTTATCTGTTTTCAAAATCCCAGTTTTAAACGGGAATACTTTGTGTGGGCAGGGTTTGACCCATGTAAACATTGCTTTACCACTAAAGCTGCGTTACAGCTTTCTTTAAAACCAGTTTCCTTTTCTGACCAGCTTAGAGCAGCATGAATTGATTTTAGACCAGCACGTATGTATTGTGGTTATACTTTCAGGAATCTGAGTATTTTATTGTGTATTGTCTGTCCCCATGCAAGTTAATTGTAAGTACCTTATTTTAACATGCCAAAAATGCTGCCAACATAGTTTAACTTGTATTGAACCCCAAACAGCCCTTTAAATCATAAATTAATATCTTACTTCACATCCTGTAATGTTTTCAGTGTGGTATCACACCAAACTTTACTCAGAGTCTTATAAATGACATTGAAGACTGTCACATGTTAAGAGACTCGACCAATCAGAAGCCACGTCTGCACAGGTATTTACCAGCCTGCCGTTTCTCCTCTTCCTGTCGTTCCTTCTGGAGTCGTTCTAGCAGCCTTCTCTTCTCCTCCTGACGTCTTCTATCTCTCTCCCTCTCTGCTTGCTCTTTCCTCAGTCTCTCCATCTCCTTCTCTTGTTTCCCTTGTCTCTCCTCCTCTTCTCTAATCTTTCTTAACCTGTACATATGACAGTGAGAGTTTCGTGCAGATGTTTCTGTGAAATATTGTTTACGTATGTAAAAATCTGTTAAAATGTTGTACTTCGTTTCCTCTGCTCTCTTCCTCTGCTCTTCCTCCAGCTCAATCCTCATCATCTCTTCTCTCTCCTCTTTCTCCTGCTGTTGCTTATTTTCTTCCTCCTGCTGTCGCTTATTTTCTTCCTCTTTCTCCCTCCGTTTTCTTTCCACCTCCAGACGACGCCGCTCAGCCCTTTCAGCCAGTGCTGCGTTTTTTGTGTCTGTTTGGCGAATTGGCTCCTCACTGATTTTGGCCTAAACAGAAACATCAGTTTAGCATATACTGTATGTTTCTGTGCATACAGTAATGACATAATAAACAAACTAATAGTAACAAATTATTTAAAAACATTTCTGTGGTACTTGAATATAAAGTTTGATTTATTTATTCCTATGATTTTTGCTGTGAAATGTATCATTAATTTGATTTTATAAATACTGTATTTCATTCTACTTAATTAATTGTATGGACCTTAGTGGAATAACAGTTCTCTAGCGAGTTAAAAACTATATATTGAGTATTTGAGCTTTCCTGTAGCTCAGTGGTTAGAGCATGGCGTTAACAACGCCAAGGTCATGGGTTCGATCCCAGGGATTGCACATACTCGATGTATAGTGATCAATGTGTAGTATAATGCAATTTAAGTCGCTTTGCGTCTGCCAAATGCCTAAATGTATTTAATGCTCACATCTTTGCCTGACTCAGATTTGGGGTCTGAGGCAGGAAGCTGAGGGGGTAGGTGGATAAGAGAAAGGGTTGCTGGGCTGCCCGGGCCACTGTGGGCTGCCACCGGCACTGAGGTGGTGCTGTGAGATCTTTGTGAGTGTCTGTGTGTGTCAGGCTCTGAAAGTTCTGTACGATGTGAGTACTGGGATCGGTGAGTGCTGTAAACTGAATGGGGGGGGTCCCGTTCTTCAAGTGTCATTGTGCTGACTGAGTCTGTATAAGCATCCATATCATCCTCAGAGTCATTGTAGATGTGCTCTTGTAAAACAATGTTATCCAATTCGTCATCCTCTGTGTTGTGGGGCATTGCTTCTCTCTCATAGGTCACAAGTGTCTTAGACTCATCCGCTTGGTTTGCTGTCCATTCTAATTCCTGTGGCCGAGGTTTTCCTAAAATGCATGGATGGATTGAAATTACAGTGTCTCTAAAAGCTTCTTTATTTTAATTTGATTTGTTGTGAGACTGGTGCTAAATTTGTTTAAATTGTTCCTTAAACCATTTTTATGCAATTTGTCAAACTACACCAGAGGTTCTTTAACTTTTTTTATGAAAGTCAAATTAAAATGTTTTTCCAATCTTAAATTATCTTTAATATTCTCTATTTTTCAAATCCCTTTTTATGTGAGTAAAATGGATTTATATACGTTTTTTTTACAAACTATGACATAAAATGCATAAATTACATAAAGTGCTAGCTTTAAAATTTGCCTTAGCAAGATAAGGCTGTTTCATTTAAAAATGTTTTAAATAAAACACCATTTACAATTTGAGATGTGGCAGAAATTAAATTAAATAGTGGTGAAATTGTTAAAGAAAAATGACCAAATTGACATCATTCGCTTGTGATGTATGTACACTGTTGGACACCTTTTTGGGTAAATTAAATGTGTGTTTTTGAGAGAGTTAATTTTCTGAAAGTCCACAGGGACAGCAGTGCTTATAGTTGAAGAAACACCCAAGAATGTTTTTATAAACAATTTAAACAATAATTCTAAGTGTGTTACATGAACAAAGTCGATAGACTCACATACTATCTCATAGACTTACCTACAACAAATGCTGGTTGAACCTTCTTCTTCTTAACTTTAGCTTTTGGTTTTTGTGATTCTGTAGGCCCTGCCTTTTTTTCCTCAGACATTTCTTTAGTTTTCTTTGTTTTCTGCATTGTGAAACAATATTATGACAAATGTACAGACTCCAGACTGGAGATAAAGCAGATAGACTAATATGTAACTCACTTGCTTTAAGGTAGAAGTGGTGTCGTCAGAGACCCTGGTATAATGGGTCTCATCATCTGTATACATTAGAACAGTCTTCCTATTTGATTTGCTAGTTTGCTTCTTAATCTTCTTATTTTCTATCACGTTCTCAAGCCGTGTGTGACCTGCATCTTCTGTCCCACCTGTGTATGAATGACCCTTGCTGTCAAAACTGACAACAAAGGATATCAAATATTAATTGGAATGTACTGGCAGGGAGTGTCGGAAATTTAAAAGTCTGGTGTTGTTGTTAAGATACAGCCTAGATAGATAAAGACAGGGAGTGAGAGAAGGATTGAGAGAGATTTACTGATAAGAGCTCACATGTGAAGTGATACTCTAATCTCCTCTCTGCTTTCTCACCGCTCACAGGGGCTGAGAAGGGTTTTGCCTGAAATTTGAGCTGTAATCAAAGAGCGCCGGAAAGCAGGGCGGATGTAGTGACGAGACGGGGCGAGAGTGGAATGCAAACAATGATTAGACAGGATATTAATGAGTCTCAAAAACCTGGAGCCAGGCTGTTTGACCTCAGTCTGACCTCTGACCTGGAGTCGTAGCCTGCTTTGTGTACACCCAAAACACAACAGGAACGTGAGCAGGCTGATGATTGAGGAGGTGAGAGATGATAGAGTGACAGGATTGGGGGGTGAAAACTAATAATGAATTCTGGGAAATTATGGAGAATTTGGATTGATTGGCCGAAATTACTAAAAGGCACATTTCTCTACCCGTCTACCCGCTCAGAAGAACTATAATTATAAACTATAAATATTATACTTACTATAGCAGTATTTATTCACCATTTCACTCTGACTGGGTAACAGTTTAGCCAAATAATATAAACATTTCCAATGAAGCACAGTCGCTTCTGCATCATTTATTTGGGAAATGGCATATGTGCATATTACTGGGAACATTTACTTGGAAATTTACTTGGCATTTATTTGGCAATAAATATCCAAATACACAACCTAAACAAACACCAGAAAATCAACATTACATGAGAATAAGACTCACACTGCCTCCATTGGTAATCCTGTCTGCATTTCTGCAATTCCATGAGGAGACTGAGATCGCCCTGGTGTATCTGTTCCAGTAGTGAATTGTGTTGATTTTGAGCTGTTAGCAGGGGCTGCACCTTTGGACTTCCTTGACCCAAGTGTCACCCCTGTTTCCGGCTGTAAAGTTGTTGTCTTTGTTTTTCTTTTTCTTTGCACTACAGTGGTCCCCTCCCCTGAGGGGAGAATCACATTGTTTAACTATACAAGATTGTTGTAAAGTTTAGTTAAAACACTCGAATGGAGCAAGTGAGAGCAGAACTGGTAATTGTTTGGGTAGTCTACTCTGAATGCTGAAGAAGGTTTATATCTTGGGTATATGAATTTCCTTTGTCGAGATATATTCTTCATTACTAGAAACACAATTCTCGTCAACCTGCTTCATCAATTTGTTGGTGAACAGCACAGTTAGGCTGGTGTAGTAAATAAAAATTTGCACCAGAATCTTTATTCTTTGGGAATGGAAGATCTTAGCAACATTACTCATTTGGTTACCTTGTCCGCTAGGCTGGTGAGTTGTAGAATGGTTAAGTTCTTCTAATCTCTCCTCATGTAAATAGACCTTAGAGATTGTTAGAAAGTTAGAAATTAGAGTTAGAAATGGAGTACATCTCATTGCGAAAGATGGATAAAAGCATACAGTATAAATGTAGAATAAGAAGACTTACCTCTTTCTTCTGAATTATGTCATTGTCAGAGCCTATATACTTCTTTTTCTTCTTCTTCTTCTTGGCATTACTTTGCTTGACATGGGGATTGTTCTTAAACAGATATAGAAAAAACACTTGTCTGGATTGTAAAAACAAAACTGGATTGTGATTTAAGTCATTAGTCATTTTGAAACACAACTTTGGTTGCAAGATGGTTTAGAGGTTTGGATTAGACTTGTTGGATCGTATCCAGGTGAAAGAGTAAAAATCTTACTTGTCCATCCTGAATTACTTCACTGTCAGAGGCTAAACAATCATTATTCCTCTGGGCATTAGCTGGTTTAGCACGGGAATTGACCTTATCCACCTACAAAACAGCACCTTAAATATGTTATTGTGATTTTCACTAAATAACTCATCCTGCAAGTGTTAAAGGTCATAATCATTGTGAAGATGTTTTAGGCTTTAAAGTATAATTTCTAAAGATTGTTAAAATGAACTAATCTTTTAATAGCTCTTAATAATACAGCCGGCGGAAGGAGACTTACCTGTTCCTCCTGAACTATTTCAGTGTCAGAACCTAAATAGTTCCTCTTTCTCTTCTTCTTCTTAGCATTAGTCTGCTTGACTTGAGAGTTAATCATAAACACCTACAAAAATCACACAGTTGATTGAAATTTATTGTGATTCTATGTCATTATCAATTATGACGGCAAGATGGTTTAGGTGTCATAGATTATGAAGACTTTCTCGCAGTTATCAATCTCATATTGGTGGTTTAAATTGAATACAAAGCAAAGATTTCACCTCACCTGTGCCTCCTGAATTATTTCACTGTCAGAACCTAAATGATCTTCATTATCTTCTGCATTGTTCTGTTTGGCATAAGCATGCACCAGAAACACCTACAAAAAACAGCCACACTGTGTCGTAACACACTGTGAAATGTAGTGGTGTCTTAAGTCACTTTCAACACTTCTCTGTTCAAACAGAGATATGTTTCTATCAAAGTCTTGATCTGTATTTAATTGTGGTTACACTTAAATTGACCTTGTCAGTTCATAAATAGTCTAGCAGTTAAAGATGTAGACTCACCTGTGCCTTGTCAGTGATTTCATTGTCAGAGCTTGAACAATCCTCTTCCTCCTCCTCCTCATCCTCCTCTACCTCCACTTCTTCCTCCTGCCCCTCCTCCACCCCTTCCTCCAGCTCCCCCTGCCCCTCCTCTGCATCCTCCTGCTCCTCCTCCACCTCCTCCTGCTCGTCATCCTCCTCTTTGCCTTCCTCCTCCTCTTCCTCAGCATCAGTCTTTGTAGGTTTGTTACCATAAACACCAGAAAACAGCACCTCACAAATGTTAATGTGATTGTCACAAAATCTATTCATAATCCTCAGAGGTTAAGATACAGAGCTCATGATATAAGCATATTAAACAGTACACCGGTGGGATAAGACTCACCTGTGTCCTTACAATTATTTTATTGTAGGAACCAAAACGATTCTTTCTCCTCCTAGCGTTAGTACGCTTTTTAGGTTTATTGACCATAAACACCTACAGGAAACAATATTACACCAATTAAAACACCAATAATTCAAACCAGAGGTATTTCTTGTATTTTAGGCTAATAGATCATCAAGGCCACAAAAGTTGAAGTTAAGTTCAGACTGCTAAAGAAAACATCTGATTGGTTTAGGGTGCACAGTTTTTGTAATTTTGCTGTTGCTCTAATGTTAAGGACTACTGGAGAGAAAAACATCATGGGTGCCAAAAAAGCACTTAACGTTTTTTTTAAATTCTCAAAAAATGAAAAATGTTACAAGACATATCTTACATTTTGCTCAGTTAACAGACATTTTTGATCAACACATGCCTTTTTGCAAACATAACTTAAATAAAATAAATATTAATTGGCTGTTTAAATGGAATCATCAAAATAACAGCAATTAGATAAAAACTGGGAAATTGAATTGACTGTGTGTCAAGGTGAGTAACACTTTGGTTTAAGGTGGTGGGGTGCAATTTATCATGGACAATTCCTTCTGTTTTTCTCTGTGAAATGAGAGGTTTGGTGTTCCAGGTGGAATGAAAGGGTTTTCTTAAGGTCATACCTCATGGTTAGAGTCAAGAGGTTCCTTGTTAGAAGTAGTTTCTCCAGTGTTGTGTGTGGTGGCGTCTTCTGCTAACAAAACAAAACGTTTTATGAGATTTTGGTAATGGTAGTTGGTGTTATGTTTCTAAGTGAGTATAGAATATGACCTAAAGTTGATGTGTTTACTGAAATAATTTTATTATAATTTTATTATAAACTATAAGAAACCCTTTAAAAAGAAGTCCACCAGGAGGCGCAAGTAAGTCAGGCCCGTTCCAGGCATGTTTACCTAAAATCTTTGGTAGCCCATGACAACATTTTTTTCAGATTTATGTATGGATGTTTACATGCCTACTTAATTTCTCAGCAAAATCTTTTATATCTTTATTTACGGTTTTGATAATAACAATGAGTTGATTTAGGATGTAGAACTAAAACTTCTCCGTTTGCCACTTGTTCACTGTACGTGTCTCACACACATACTTTGGAATGTCAGATTTCTGTCTAATGTACTTCTGCATTAAATCACGACACAGTGAGCATGTTCAGTGTCGTCTTTGCTGTTTTCTTTGTGCTTCTCTAGATCAGAGCCTGAGCAGCCAGTGGACGGCAGCAGTCTGTGGTGTGGACACAGAGCAGCCAGTTATTCTGTACAAGCCAGTGGTGGTTTATTTTTTAGCAAGTCTGTCTGCTTTAATGGGTTCCAGCACTGCTTTGATGTCAATGAGGCAAGAAACGAGCATGTAGGGAAGGTAGACAGTATGAAGGAGAGAGTATGAATGTGAGGGGGGTTAGGGGAAGACCCTCAAACTTCTGCCTGTAAGACGTAGCAGAGACCCCATTCTCAGGAGAGAAGGGCTGCGTTTTGTTCCACATTCTTTGTGTGCGCTGTGAGCGAGACCTCTGCTCTATCTCTCCATGCCTCACTTACCCTTCCACGCCCTCTGATCTTACCCACCCAACACCGGCAATTATTCATCCTGCGTGACATGAATCCTGCGTAAAAGCAAGAAGTAACTCTTTTCACTTGCTTTCTTTCCATGTATCTTTCAGTCTCTGTGCTGATGTCAGAGACCCTACAAATTTCTTTCTAAACATTGCAAACAAGGGAAATGTAGACAAGAATATCAGCTTAAACTGGACAGAACTTGAAATCAAACTTTTCCTCCAAATCAAACACAATCTCTAAAAACATGTCAGTGTTAGTCACCCTGCTGTTCTGAACCACAGGGATCAAAAAGTCATGGGACTGCAGCAGCGTAATAGTAGGCAATGCTCTTCTCACATATTTACATGTAGGTATATGGTTTTAAAGACTGTCCACACCTCTTCATTGTTAAATAAGAGACTAACTACTACTAAAATTCTGTTTGTATTTTTAAATTCATATCTACCATGATTTTTATTCATATATTTATGAGTTCCATTTTGTAAGGTCCATAAGAGAATTTATAGTATGTTAAGTTACAGCAATAAATTTGTGCACTGCCCTGGTCATTGTAACTTTTTTTCGGGTCAACCTCAGTATAACAACCTCATGTTAATAATAGTAAATAAAGTGGAATGGAAAAATTAAATACATTTAATGGTTATTTATATGCATCATCAAACAGAAGAATATTTCTGTCTCTTCTGTTATTGCTGCTTCATCACTTTCATTCATCTCTACTGCTGATAGAAGCTCTAGCTGTAACGAACGCCACACATCTCCAGCATTCCAGACACCCCAGAATGCTGTGGGGCAATTCTGCACACTCCTTGCTATTTTAAGTGAACAACTTGTTAGCACGTTGTCAGTGTTGAGACAGACAGGCATAAAGCATCCCGGAATAAGCCCAAGGACACACATATCGGTGTTTGGTGTTAGGTTATCGTAAAGAGCTGTCTGCAGCACTAATGTCTGTTAATGGATGATTTACCAGCAATGACTTACATGTCTGGTAATTTTTTGTAGCTCTGACTTAGCTTAAAACGCGTGTCTTATTATGTACTGCATAAAATCTATGTGCAAAAGAAGTGACTAGAACTTTGAAAGCGATAACAGTGGCTCAAATTGACATATCACAAAAACATGTTTACATGGTACTACAAAAATACCAAAGTATTAACATGCTATTCTTTCTCTTTTATTACTTTGTTACCTTAGTTATAGTTTTGTATAAGTAGCTAGGTGGGTATTTTAACCTGGCTGATTGTACATCCTATGCTGTACCAGGACACTGGGTTTAGAGGCTTTGTTCTCGGGGATATGGTCCCTGATAACCATTTGCTCAAAAAGTCTTTATTTAGAAATGCCTGTTTCTGAAGGGGCCCAAATAGGAAAGGGGGGAATGAAGAGTGAGCTTGCATGAAAAGCCAGTGGAGGAGGGGGTTTGCTGGACTGAGGAGGGTTGGTGGGGGTTTCTGACCAGTGACAGGATAAAGGAAACAGTGCAGCTCCAGAGGTCGGCTTGAGAAAACACAGCCTCTGTCAGTCATACAGACTCCTGGGCCAGGATTAGGCCTCAGCCTGAGGGGGGATCAGGTTTCTGTCCGGGATACCTCACTGCTACAAACCACTTGCAGATGTGAAGCAGCCAGCAGAACAGTGGGAGGGGGTACTGTGTGATTTAATTGCATGTTTGCGTGTTTTGTTTTGTTGCATTTGACTATTTTTAGGCACAATTGACTTGTTGCCCATGTGAGATGATTTTGAGAGTGTGATGATATTTTGAAAAGGCGGCTTACATAAAATGCTGAAAGATTCATAAATGAACCCATAGCAGAGCCAATAACAATGTTTCAACATCTATAGCTGCAGCAACAAACACTGAACCAAATAGATGAGATGAAAATATATTAAACTAAATGTTACAATTCCATGTATACCCAGAAGAAAAATTTTAGAGTTTCCTCTTCCATAGCACAGGTGATTTAATCAAGTTCTTAGTTAGTTTTATTTAAGTATCAGCTTTGTCTTAGATGTTTCTCCAGAAATTGTTTAGGACAAACAGAAGTAAACGCATGGAGTATGGAACTATAAAGAAAAAAGCTCAGTTGATTTGGGCTTGGAAGAAAGTAGAAAAAGGTTTTTGTTTATATTGAAATTGCCTGACTTTTGATTGCTGACTTTATCTTGGCAAATCGGCACAAGTTTGACACACTGCTCAGAGACAATAAAAAGCTCTCAATTGTGATTTCTTTGATTCCTTTGAGTAGAATATCTTCCAATACTTTGGCAAGGCAATACTAACCCTGGTCTGTTGCACAGTCCTGTATAAGAATCGTCCAAGGCTGTTTTAGGTCTCGCTCAGAAGTCACAACCTTAAGAACTAGAGACAAATAAGAACAATTACGTTAACATAATCTCTGTCTCATACAGACCTCCAGCTTTCTTTTTCTTAATTTCTCTATTTTTTGTTCTGACTGCTGTCTTTCCCCTCCAGTACCTCTATTTGACTTGAACTCTCACCTAACACCTAATCTGTCCTGGTAATACACTAACACAAGACTCCCCTGACAAAAGGGCATATTTACAGCGTAATAACCTTAATAATACACGTAGTTTAGAATAACACCTTATAAACGTTTTAATGTGGTCCAAGCAAAGTTAGTATATACATTTCTGTGTTCTGTGTGTTTATTTGGTTGAGCATAATATAAAACCAAGCAAAGCTTTGGTTACCATGTCCTTGAGTGACATCAGGTGTTATTGGGTGGTCCTCAGTGTCAACTACAGGATCCCAGATAGACAAGCGTATGATTTCCCCATCAGGACCCATTATTAAGGTGCCTGCTGCTTCGCCTCCCTGCCTTTCTGAAAACACACAAATTCAAGTATGACGTAAGGATGGCAAACTTAAGAAAACAATAAAATATTAAAACAAAAGGCATTTATTGTGAAGAAAACACAACAGGAATTTAGAACATTTTAGTATTTAGTTTTAATCCAATAAACCATAAATAATACGTTTTAAAACTATAAATAAACTTAATTTTAAGACAAAATTGGGAACTTAATGGAAGTTATGAACTATACTTGTTATGGGATACCAGTGTGAATTTGATGAGAGCTGAGCAATATCACTGTTGTTTAGTGAGTTTCACAAACAGAGCAAAGTTTTGATTGTGCCATTAAGCCACAGTGTTTATACTTAATAGGGAAATCAGTTTAAATTTGGCTTTAGTTTGTAAATTCTGTTGAATAAGAGATAGCTCACTGGTAGTCTCCTTGAAACTGCATTACTGCATGACCTGATGTTTCATTGTTTTGTTTAGTTTGACTTTATGAATGATTAACCCTTGACCCGCTTGTCACCGGCAAATTCTGGGATATACCCTACAGTGCTCAGCTAATGGATGGCTTGCTCTTGTTGTTGGTTATTTTCAAATACTTAAATAGCCTTAATGAACCACACTGGTTACCTCTCAGCTCCAGAGGGAGACAGCCTCTGATGTTTCCTGTCTGTGCTTCTGTTGCATCTGCAGGGTCATGAAAGTTCTGACTGTAGACAGCCATGGAGCTCTGTTTACCTGGACCCCTCCGGCCCACCAGGGGGGGCAGTGGACCTAGGGGGGGATGTTGATCTAAAAAAAAATAATATAAAATGAATTTACATCAATTCCAAAGTTTATTTGAGTCTTAGTCTATACTGTTAGACAGTCTAAACTCAGTCCAAAGTGTTTGTCAAACAATTTCTTAGATGCTTTAATACCAGAAATCTAACAATGAATGCCACACTGAATAGATCAGTTTGTTTCCTGTTGCATGTGGCGTGTTTCCTGTACCTCCCCTTTTACCCTTAAGCACAGTGCAGGAAGTGCACAGTACAGCAGTCTCAGAGGGCCTTGTTTAGCCTGAACCACAGAGCACTAGTGGACAAGTGAACCGTAGCCTCTGTGTTGTTATTTATCGTATCAGTTTCTGAGATCTCCGCACCACACTGCTGTTCTGCTTCCCCACTGCTCTGGCTGTTCTAAGGCTTCATTTAGCTGCAGCCAAGCACTGGCTGAGCCACACATGGAGAGGTGCTCGGCCCTCAGAGGGGGGCTGTGCTGTTATACCAGTTCATGTTAACGCTGTATAGAGATAGTATGTGTGAACTAATGAAATGAGGAAATGAGGTCAGCATTTCAATATGGAAAATATTAAAAATAAGCAAAAAAGAACTATTATATATTATTGTAAGTTATATATAAATGATTTGTGATGGATTGCACAACAAAGTTGATATTTCTTAAGAACTATTCTTTAATATCATGTTTACTCATCAAACTGTAAATTACAGTTGTTGTGAAGGGTCAGAAGACACGCCACATGCAAGTATTTTTAAACCAACAAATATTCCTCTAAAGCAGTGTTTCTTGACCAGGAGGCCGGGGCCCACTAGGGTGCCTCAACAAACTGCAGGGGAGCCTTAAGATGACTTAAAATAATTTAAAATATGACAGAACAAACATGACCAAACTTGACCAGTTTGTAATGCTACACTGGAATTGAACAAGATGTGTTAAGGTGTTCTTACAATGTGTTTTACAGTGATATCTGGTCTATTATTTATTTGAAAAAGTTATGAAACACCTGTTTTTGTTTTAATGCTTCAGTTGTACAGAACTGGGCATAAAGGTTGTTATTTTAAAAGATCAAACAAATGAAAATGATTTGCTATGAAACATTGTCAAGCATAATCATGCTACCTCCTGTGTCATGATGTTTCTGTCTGTAAATAATTTAAGCCCTCTGTGTATAGAGTAGTATGTGTATAGAATTGGCAGCTATGCTGCGTTGACCCTGAATAAGAAATAAAAATATCATTACCTTTCTTTTCTAGAGCATCAGACCAAATTTCATACCCTAGGTCCATCTCTATAATCCTGCACCTGCTGTCAAATTGAGGTTCCTGTCCTCTATGAGTGGGCCCTTCTACATGGTCCATGCCACCACATGGCTTATTGTCTTTAGCAGGGGTCCCATGCAGGTCATCTAATGCACAGTAAGGAAAGATTGAGGAGAAAATGATAGAAGTGTTAAAATAATAATGTGTTTATTGGTAATAATGCACAGGATGATATGACCTACCATGTCGTGTAGGGGTCTCTTTGTGTTCTGTTTGTGCTGGCAGGAGGACCAGCAATTTACTGTGCACACTTCTCTCTGGATGGTTAACAAACGTTGTTGCCAGTTTGATATCAGGGAGATATGCTTTTTGTTCTTGTTGTGGTGAATTCTCACAGCTCCCCATATCAATTATTCTCGGTTTATTCTTCAAGACAATTCACAAATAATTTCTTATTTTTATATCTGCTTAAATCATTTCTACATAGGTATAGTATGTTTTACAAGGTTTTATTCACTATAAGAAATATTATGTCAAGTAACCCTGTGTAATGAATGTGGTAATGGTAAATGAACTGTTTAATTTAAAAAAATATATTAAAATGAATAATTATGCCAATCATATGCTGCAATTTACTATCGCTAATATACTAAACTAAATTTCTTATCTAGTATTCTAATGACCTAATATTAAATTCTTACCGTTGTTAAAGTACTGAAGTTAGAGTCTGAGTTTACCAGTGGCCTCTGGTTAACGGCAGGTAAATGAGAGATGGTGAGGCTGGGATCTGTTTCTGTGGTTATTCTCCTCACTTGCGTTTCACCTCCACAAAGTCTCGCTGGAGCACAGACAGTTTGCTGAACATGCGTTTATCAAAACTTGTATAAACTATGTCTAGATATGTCTGGATATCATATCATACCTAATTTATTGAACACTAATGCCAGATTCCAAACTTGGCGACTATCAAAGGATATTGATGTAATCAATCTCTAAGGGTTATTTAGGTCTTATCTTTATAAAGTAAATAGTATCTTACTCTGCCGAAATCCCTCCATGTGTCCACCGTAGTAGTTGACTCGTGAGAGTGGGCTGAATTCCAAAGAGTCCACATAAACTGACCTCAAAGTGCAAATCTCTCCAAAACCACCTCCAGTCTCCTTCAGACTACGTTTCCCATGACCATTAAGGTCTGTAGGACGGTCAATCAAATGTGGGAGAATCTGGCAAATATTAAAGAAAGAAAATGTTCTTGAGTCAGAAGAAAGCTTCATCTTTATTTACTCTTTTTTCAAATAATTTCATACCCGTGAGACTTACTTTCTTTTGTGAAATATAAAAGGTGATTTTTTTTCTATTCATTATGAATGTATCATTTATTTATTTTTACCTGGCCACTATTTTCTGTATAATAAATTTAACATTATTGTTTTTTAATGTAAGTTGTTTAATGTAACCATGCAATAACCTTGTTCAGGGAAAAGAATAAATCTTATCAGTGAATCGATTAATCCAGTTAACAAAATAGATCTGCATGATTTATTTACACAACAGACTGATACGGTTAAGCTTACTGGACTACTGATCCATTCACACAGCTGACAGCTTCCAAGAGTGGAAGATTATCAGTGAAAAATCATTTTAATTTGGGTGTGTTTGTTTACAAACTTAGACTTCATGGTACATTTGTCTAAAACACCTTTTGTTTTTGTCAAAAAATGGTCATACAGATTAAAACAACATGAGAATAAGTAACTGTTGACAGTATTTTATTTTATAGATTTATTTATTTATGGAACTATTTTTAAAAACTTTCTGTTGGTGTATACCCCTATTTTTTTACTGTAATGCTGCTGTAATATACAGCATGTAATATACAGCATGCAGTATATAATATCAGTGACAGATTAACCAAGGAAACAGAATCATATGCTGCTAAAGGTCAGATATGTTTACATGAAAGTAAACCTTTCTAGGAACCTGATCGGATCATGTCAAAAGCATAGAAAAGCCTTAGTGTCAATTGTTGTATATAGTTAGAGAGGTTATGTTAGGTCACTGTCAGGAAAGTCAAGAGAAGGGCAGGATAAATGGAACTGTAAGGCAATAATAAGATATTGTTCATTGATGTAGTTATTGGACCCACTGTCTGATCTTTAGGCTGATCTGCTGGTTCCACTGGAGCAGCTGCTATCTCAGGGATTGGACTCATGGAAGCTCTGCATGTGTCAACCTCAATCCTGAGACACTGTCTTATGTTCACTTTTGGCTTCTGTTGGTCTTTTGTCTTAATGGCTGTTTGTTCATCTGGAATTATACACATTAGGGTAAAAGACAACTGTGTAATAAAATATATTTCAAAGGAAACATTACCTACCTTCAGAAGATGGCAGATGTATAGAGTTATATTGTATAGTACAGTTAAACTGATCTACATTTGCTTATTTTTTAAGTATTCTTTTAGCTTGTGGTATAAGCAAAAATCCAAACATGTTATCAGACAGAACATGAATAGAGTGCATTCAGAAGCAAATATCTGATATGCTTTTCTTAAAATCGTAAACATTTACTGTCTGAACCCTTTGCTTTTTACGCTTGATGGTATCATGTTGCTGCGCAGGATGTTGTTTGTCTAAACAAAAACTGTTTTTCAATAGCCAACTGTTATCTGATTGTGTCAGATTTTATTAGCTCTACCTGGTGCCTGCTGGATTTTCTCCTGACTTTGTATATGTACTAGACCCTCCGTTATAGGTGGTAGAGGGTCCAGTGTTGCCCTGTTGAGTCGAGGAGAACATAGGACACTTGGCTGGTATCTGATCTGTCCAAATTTCTCTGCTGAAAATGAATATATGTAGCTCTTTAATAAGATAATATTATTATATATCTATTTTATATCATTTATATAAATATAATGTCTAAATATTTAATTATATATATATAAGATACATATCCATTTATTAACAAAACCATAAATTAGTCTGTTTGTAAAATAAATACAAATCATGTCATCCTAGTTTGATTGTTAGTATTGTGTCAGATTTTATTAACTCTACCTGGTGTCTGATAAGTTTTCTCCTGACTCTGTATATGAACCAAACCCCTTGTTATGGGTGGTAGAGGATCCAGAGGTGCCCGGTTAGGTCGGGGTGAACAGAGGAACCGTGGATGGTATCTGACCTGTCCACCTTTCCCTGCTGAAACTGAATGTGATATATCATTCTATAATGCATGTAATGTATATAAATACTAAACATACTAAGATGCTTATAAATTCTTGGACAAATTCTGGACAAATCTTTTACAAATCATGTAAACTGTAACATTAGAGAATCAAGTAATCCTTTTTTTCTTTAAAATTAGGACTTAAACATTTCCAGTTAGTTTTAGGATAATTCTCACCTTCAGCCTGGTTCATATTATAGTCCCTTTCTGCACTTTTCTTATCCATGTAGATGGGCTGGCTGGCATGTTTAGTGTCTGGCAGTAAGGGGTGTATTACACCAGATCCAACTTTTGGCTAGGAGAAACAAAGAATCAGAGGTAAAGAGCACCTGTGTTTGATTTTCATATTTAGATGTTTTTTAGGCTTCTTCAAACATGGATGTGTTCCACACTATCTGTTTCCAACCGACCCTTTTGAAAGCACTCAAACATGATGTTCATTTATTTACAGTCATTTGGTCATTTGTCTGTATTAGTATTATGGATGTCTCTCCACATGGTCTTATCTTTGTATTCAATGTCAGTAGATAATGCAAGTGAATGTAGTGCTTTGAGTCACACTGGAATTTGTCTGGGTGAAATACTGTCAAAAGAATATACGAGAACAAAAACGTTTTGATCTCCAGGGCTGAACATTTAGCAATAATAAAGAGAAACCAGGTGCCGGAGTTTCAACACAGAACACTTTGAAATCAGTTACCTTACAATACCTAAAGGGGACAAAATAATGTTGCATTGACCTACATTAGCAGCTCTGTTTACATGATGGTTTTCCAGTCGTTAACTTGCAAACAGTATTTTTCCTTGATCGTCTTGGTTTTACAGAATTATTATGAAACAATATTCTGTTTCTATGATGTCATATCGGTAATTATGAGCATTATTTATTTTAATTTAATATGGTGCTGGTGAAGATGGCCATTTTTGGGTTCTGTGTCCCCAGAGGACACCTGTACTGTTTACATTCTGCTGTAGTTAGGACGTGACAGATCCAGCCTGCACACAGGCCACCCACACGGAAGAGCCTTCTGTCTGGAACCCCTCCAAATCCCTGTCCAAATCTCTATGAAGTAAACACACTGATTACTATATTCAGCTCTCATCACCTGAATTGTTCCCCTTTTGCCCTGACAGGGTGCCATTTCGGTCACATACTGCAGCAATTTTTGATATCATTGAAGTTGCACTGTTTTTTATGACCTCTCTGTATTCATGCAGTTTCTAATTGGCTGGTTAAAGCGGGTTTATGTTTGGATGATGGAAGCTGGTCCCGGGCGTTGTGAAAAAAACACAGTGGAGTTTAATTCTCTCACTCCAGATGCGCACCTTCACTGAGGCTTTTGATCTCCTTCTGCATCAACGGATGATTGTGTGTGGTGCAGAAAGAGGGGAGATTAATGTGTGTTTTATGAGAGAACAGTCGAGGGCTTTGGCACATTAGCAGATTGCGGTGGACAGGAATTAAAAAAATTAAGGACTGTGTGCTTGTGTAAAATCCCAGAGGACATCTTTATTAAGATTTTCAGCTTGCATATCATGGAGGTCAAACGGCACATTATAGGTAAATTGCTGTTTGATAGACCTGGAATGTGTGGAAATTGGAGACACCTTGAGGACTGACCACGTGTGTGGGGTGCATACTGACGGGAGCCTTATCTGCCCAGCCCAGGTGCAGCTAAAGCGCTCAGTAAAGCCAGAGTGAAAGATTATTTAATGAAATGTAAAAAAAAAATAATATACCACACTTGGCCTGCTTGCCTTCAGGATGGGGTAAATCTCTTCTCAGGCCAGGAGAGAAGTGGTACAGTAATCAGGGCTGGTAAACTAATACTGCCTCCAAGTCTGTCACCCTGACCTGAACCTGAGTTTTAACTTCTCTGGGCAGTAAAGATTTACTGTGGCCTGCTCTCTTAAGTTTATGTCCACTTCTCTTGCTCTCCTGTAATCAGAAGGCAACTTCAGGCAGGTCTGCACAATGGTTCATTCAGACCCTCTTAACTGAAAGAATTGGACAGATAAGGAACTGTTTCATGCAGTACTAAGCAATGTTCATGTGTGTTAACTGATACATAAATCAAAAGACTGTTCTATTTAGCAGCCTTTTCAACATTTAATGTTATTTTAGCTTTACCATAAAATTGGTATATCCAGAACAGTAAAACAGAGTGACACTTAAATAATATTTTAACCCTGCATTTTAGAATATAATAATAAGATAAATAAGAATATTACTAAACCAAATAATTGTATTCAACCTTTACATTGTTTGTAATTCAATTTTATATGGTAGTACTGACAATACCTATGAACCTCCTAGAATGATTCTGTGTACCTTGTACACATTGTTATTTCAATTAAATGTCACATTTATGCATTTGGCAGGCACTTCTATCCAAAGCAACAGTACAAATTGTGAGGTATACAATTTATTAGTACATGTGTTCCCTGGGAATTAAACCCTCAATCTTTGCATTGGTAGCACAGTGCTCTACCCATTGAGCTATAGGAACAGTGTTGTGTAGTTTTCTCACACAGTTAGTTTAACTAAATCTATCCCTGCTACGTTCTTCTAATGCTTAAATATACCTGCTTTTTTCCATACGCCAGAATAGCTCCAGTCAGGTCCTGCAGTGTGTTTAGCTGATCCTCTACTTCCTGTTTTGAGTCACTAGGAGCCTTTCTCTTCCTCTTAACCTGGCCAGATTTGTATGACGAGGCGAGGTCCTCTGAATAGAGAATAAGAGGACCTCTTCTTGTACTGTATGTCTTAGGTGGAACTGGCTCCACGCCTCCAAGGAATTGGCCACTGTTGGTAAGACGAAGCAGTGGAGGCTTGGATTTCCAGTTAAAGTAGTCCTAGTGTAGAAAATGGAATGTTTCATTGACTGCATTCAAGTGTGTTCAGATATGTTTAACTGAAAAAAGTGCTTATACAGAACAGTATATAATAATAATTTACCTCTGGTTCAAAACAGACCTCCAGTCTTCCATCATGACCACCTTCATCTGGTACAATTTGACCATATCCACGACTCAGCAGTGACAGAACAAAATCTTTCATTGTGGTGGCATTAATGTTCCTTTCAATGAATACTAAACATTGAATGAATACTTAAGTCAGAATTGTGCTAATAATTTAACATTTAAGTTGTATAGGTCTGCACAGAAAATATGTTTGATCAGAGATCCTATTAATGTGCATCCTGTGGTAATATATATGTAAATTGGTTTCATTCATGTCAGAAGTGTTAATTTTAGTCTGACTGAATCAAGTTTAACACATTGACAATGCATTAAGTTATTTTAAAGGGACGGATCAAAATAGTTTGTCAGGGTAACAACCAACTGAAACAACTTTTACAGTATGAGCTGTACACTGGTCAACACTTGACCACTTAAACTATCTGATTAAAAAAAGAACTTAGAATTCTGAATCTGCTTACAGTTGTTCTCCTACCTCAGTTTCTGACCCAGCACTCCTCTCCTTAGTAACCATTTCTCTGTGATTATGAATGCATTTGAGAGATCTTCAGCATCCCCACTCCAGCTTTTACACTGTTACAAAATCATTTTAGAGCATGTTACGAATGTCTCTGTTTGCTGAACCTTGCTGTTGCTAAGCTCTCCACAACTCCTTAGCTCAGCACTGTTTTCATGTTGCCTTGGTTGCAACCAAGAAATTACCCCCTCCTTGTCAGGCTAGCAGTTCTGGCTACCTTGGCCATACCCATATTAAGAAAAGGAGGATGACTGACTACTCCTAACTTAACTCATGAATAACTAAATACTAAATGCTAAACAACCCCTAAATCCCATTCTGTCATAAGCTTAGGTTAGTACACACCTTAGAACAGTCAATTCGTGTGTTTGATTATTACCACAAAAAGTACAAAGGAAGACTTTTGTACCTTAAATAATGTGGTAGAGAATTATGTTAGCAGCACAAAGGTTGTGGGTTAGATTCTCAGGGAACATACATACTTGTGAAAAATGTATGTGTTCAATGCAGTGTCAAGTCAATTTGGCAGACACTTTTATCCAAAGTAACTCACAAATGAGAGGATTTAACATTTTGCCATGAGAGCCAAAAGGCTTGTCTACAAAAAAGCTTCAATAGTTTACCATACCAGGAGCTGAACCCAGGCTGCCTGGATAAAAAACAGAAAACCTAACCGCTAGACCATATGGGACGTCTACATGGCATGTGTAGGCATAATTCAGTTTTATTAAACAGTCAAGGCTGTTTGCATGATAGCTGTTATATATGATGAACCTTTGTTGTGACCTTTTCAATGGCTTTTGTACTTTAATGTATACAGATTTGTAACATGTAAACGTGGATCATTCTGTCTACAAGTACAAGAATAACGAACAAAAGGTTGAATTTAGTATATGTGAGGAATAACAGTTGTCCTTCTGCTAGCACTGTTATCTGTGAATAGGCTGTGATGATTAAGAATTATTTCACATCATTGTCTTATTTTATTAGCTAATACACTGATTATGGTTGCTGCAGAAGGAGGTTACATCTGAACTTTCACAGTTTACTGTGAGAACAGAATTTAGCAGCCTGCTGTGGAAGCCTTTGAGCCATAATACCACCACAAACACATCTCCTCTTGACTTGTGTTATGTGGTGAATCATTTTATTACTCTGTGACATCATACTTGCTGACAGTGAACAGAAACCTTGCCAGGCCTTCTGCTGGGCTTATTTAGCAAAATGTTGTGGACAAATTGTTAGTGTACCTAGTGTGGTTAGTTAACATTACCCTACCTCCACTCTTCGAGCTGCGTAAGCACTTTCTTCTGAATATTCCGCTTTAAAAAAAAGAACTGCAATGTTCATTAAAAACACAGCTTTTACTGTGAGCATTTGAGAGAGTTTGTAGCATGATTGCATTTACACATTTGGCAGACGCTTTTATCCAAAGCAACTTACAGTTCAGCCAAAGTATACATTTTGTATGCTTTACCAACTGAGCTACAGGAATACTATGTTATATGAACACAATCAGGGTGGTCTCATTTGTGTAATTTCTTTTTCCTATATTACATTATATATCATATTGCGTAGCCTATTTTTTTACAAGGAAATTTTAAAATGTGCAATTGCAAAATAACTAATTTATTTGTGAAAATAATTTTTGGTTTTGCTTCAAAATACTACATTGTAAAACACGGTTCCTGTAAAAAGATAGACAACGTATCAGTCACCTATGGATGGCGCCAAAGCACAGGTCTTAATTTTTCTCAGTACAGCCGAACGAATTCTTGTGATAAATTTACATGTTGAACTAATGTATTCTTTATCAAATGACTAAATAGCTTCGCAGCCTGCATCTGAGATAACCAATGCGCTGTTTCATAGATACGTTATACGTTTAAAATATCATTCATAAATTTGTCTAATTATTTGCTGTTTGGCCTACAAATATCTTCATTGCAATTCTGAGGTCTCTATCACTTTGTAAAAAACAGACCACGTGATTTACACATATTGATGCCCCCGATCCAATTCTATTATACGAAATAAGTTCACTAACAAACATCACAAGAAGGACCATTTAATACTAATACTAGATCAACAGCTACTCGTGCCAATTAAATTAAAATGAGTTCGTTCGTTAAAAATCTAATCACTTTATTCATCGAAACTGTACAGATACAAAGGTCTCTTACCAAATTTAAAAAAAATCAAGTAAAAAACAGCAAGATTATTTTCATAAATACATATATTCTTTAGGAAAATGTGATTATTTACACGTTACATCGTTTAAAGTGAGCTTGCATAAATTCACAGCTGTACACATGCATATTACTATCCTAGTCCTAATGCGTATTTGACGATCATCTGTGCCAAAGATGTATGCAGGATTGTCAATGGATCGCTGCGAAAGTCACACAAGTCCCTATACTTAAAACAAGGTATGGTACATATATAAGGCAAATTAAGTCCACATTTCAGGTACAGAACCAGCCAAAACATTCAGCACTGCATGAAATATTTAAGTCTACAGAGATCACATCTGTAAATGATATTGTTACACAGAAATATAGTCAAGTGTCTTTTTCACATATATAAGCAAATCTCATGGTTAAAACAGACTCTGGCAGACAACACCGTTCATGTGGTCAGGTGGTCCGTTTCCATTGTGGAAATTGTCCATATAATTCAGCCGACAAGTCACTTTTCCTTGTAATCGTTCGTTGTCCCCGCTAATGTTAAACTAAAGATGCGTGGTCAGTGTTGACAAAAGCTATCTGGAAGATTCGTCTCTTATTTTCATACAGTTGTCTCACCTTGGTTGCTATTACCGAGCCTTTTGTAAAATCTGCGCCAGGACTGCAGCGTTTTCCCTGACCATATCCAAAATCCAGAGGTGATTCCCACGATCATGGTCATCAAATACTTTATCATGAAGACGGTGAAGTCCGGAGACATGGGCGCAAAGTTATTGACCGGGCACGGTACGGCAAAGCGCTTACACGTTTGCATATGCCAGGTCTTTTCCCATTGCTCTCGAAACGCCTGCTCGTAGAAATAACAGGCGATTACAATAGTAGCGGGAACAGTGTAGAGAACGCTAAACACGCCTATGCGCACCATCAACTTCTCCAGCTTCTCCGTCTTGGTCCCATCGTGCTTCATGATGGTTCTGATGCGAAATAGTGACACAAACCCAGCCAGGAGAAATGAGGTGCCGATGAAGAGGTAGACGAAGAGCGGCGCCAGTACGAAACCACGCAGAGAGTCCACGTTGTAGATGCCAACGTAGCATACCCCAGTGAGCACATCACCATCCACTTGACCCATGGCAAGAATGGTTATGGTCTTGACTGCTGGCACTGCCCAAGCAGCGAGGTGGAAATACTGAGAGTTGGCTTCTATTGCTTCATGACCCCACTTCATTCCCGCAGAAAGGAACCATGTAAGGGACAGAATAACCCACCAAATAGAACTTGCCATGCCGAAGAAATATAGGATCATGAAAAGAATAGTGCAGCCCTCTTTCTTTGTGCCCTGGGCCACAGTCTTATACCCATCATCGTTAAATTTGTCAATGCAAACGACTTTGTCTTCGAGGAAAAAACCCGCTGCGTACGCAACAGCCACCATGAAATAACAGCCAGAGAGGAATATAATGGGCCTCTCGGGGTAACGAAACCGCCTCATGTCCACTAAATATGTGAGAACAGTGAACAGTGTACTAACACAACACAAAATAGACCAAATGCCCACCCAAAGCCGACCGAATTTGACCTCTTCCTCTCGAAAATACATCAATCCGTTGGGCTTAGTGGGTTCGCATGGCGCACCACAGTCCTTTTCGCCCATGAAGTGGTACTTAAGATAAGTGGGTACTTTCAACTGCAGTGGACATGTGAATTGTTGGCTTGGTCTGTCCACTTTCGGCTGTAATGTAATTAGTTCAGGAACGTAGGGTGTCGGGTCCGATGTCGGGCTTCCAGCGTCAGACGTGTTCTGACCCACGCATATCTCTCCCGCGCCATGGACGGGGAAATTCTCGCAGCGGAGTCTCTCGGGCCACTGAAAGCCGAACTTGTTCATGAGGGCCTCGCACCCTTGTCTCGCTCGCTCACATAGGGAACGACACGGTGGGATGGCTTGCTCGAGCACCGTGCAAACCGGCGCGTACATGGAGCAGAGGAAAAACTTCAGGTCCATTGAGCACTGAACTTTGACGAGAGGGTAAAACTGGTGCACTTCCAGCCCGGCGTCCTCCTGGTTGGTGTGACCCAAAAGGTTAGGCATAATGGTTTGATTATAGGCAATGTCTGTGCAGAGAGGTATGGATATGGGCTGACAGAAGCCGTGTTCGGGAATGGAGATCCCCTTTTCTCCGTGATACTGACCGAAGGTCGGTTGCAAGGCGAGGTAGAAAAACAAAAGAAAATGTATAATATTCCCAGAACAGTGCTGCATTTTGAGCCGGTAAAAAAAACAAGCTGCGGTGGCCCCGAGAGTTTTGCTGCTACAAAACTTTTTCAGTGAAATTGCCGCCCTCAAGTTCTTGTGTGATTAAACGACCAAACGCTTCTTGTTTCTGCTCCTTTTGCCTGTTCTTTAAAACCACTACACTTGTAGTCTGAAAGCAATCATGTTAGGCAAATAACAGACTTGTGAGGAAAACCCCGACAAAAAGTGAAAAAAAATCACGAAAATCTGTCACAAATACATCCAAACTAAATCCACAAGGAGATAGTCTCTTTCCTCAGTGTTGCGAGACTCTTCTCACCGTTACCTAAAGTTTCCCTGCCTGGCCTCGGTGTCCACCAAACCCCGCGTTGATTTATATATCTGATGAATTTATAGGCACATCCCAGAGAGAATTTGTCAATCACAACTGGAAAACGTAAGGCAGATATGTTTAGCAGTGTGCGCTTTCCTCGCTCGTCTTCCGGCTGCTGAATAGACGCGCTTCTCACTGACTGGAAGGTTTGAGCGCAAGTGAGGCTCCCATACAATAATGTGTAGCCGGTTTCTTCACACCCCTCATTCAGTTTCACTGCTCTTCGCTGTAGGGCGCCTTGAAACCAATACGTTTTTAGACCAATCACAGGTTTTGTTTTCTTTTGCGACTTGCTTTGGATTGGTCAATGTATGTAATTGCTCAGGGTCTCAACTATCACAAACTCCTCTATTTCTATATAAGGCAGAGGAAAAAAAAATCTATAACCAGATTTCTAGAAGTGTTGACGTTTACTGGGCATGCAAAACATTGCAAAACCTTATGCATTACAAATGCTCTGTCAAACCATTTTCCACTTTGATCCAACTGTTCAATTTTTTCTTCTAATTTTATTTTTGAGAATACCAAATGTTGATACATGCATGCATGAATTCATACAGTTATAATATGTGTATAGTGATTATAGCAATATCAAAATTATTTTCTTAATACTAGCGTACTTTATATTGCAGTATCATCTTAGTTTGGTGGTTCTAACTTTTAAAAACAGGATTATCCAACTGGTCAGAGTGTGTGTTACTCAACTGTCAACTTATTACAAAAAAGAAAATACATACACCCAAAGACCTGCCTCACACCCACCATTCAGCCATAGATACTGTGATAGTAAGCAAGTAAACATTTTGATAATTTGAATTATTCTCACTCTGAGTGGGTGGGGACCATCAGCTAAACAGTTTGGACTATTTTGTGGAAGAATGCAAAGAGTAATAAAATACCACAGGGAAATCAGCTTTTGAAAATGTTAGGGGGAAACTAAAGAGAATCTACATCTGTCAAAATTGTGGTTAAATTCATAAGTGTCCAGTTTTAAAGTAGACAATAAATAATTGCTTTCACAGTTTTAGTGGTGCCAAATTGAAAAAAAGCTTATTACTATTATAAAACATTTATTTAATAATTGTCAGATATAAGGGATAGCCAGAGCGGTTGGCTTATTAAATTACTTAATCATGAATAAGAACTCTTTTCTCCTCTAGAGTGTTTTAAAAATAGATCTGAGCTGTATAGAAGCATGCCTGGTTACTCGATATGTAAATGTGAGGGCTGAGGGAGATGATCTGCTCCATGGACATGAACATCAATCACACAGAGCCCAAAGCTACTGCCTCATAAATGAGCCGCATGGCATGCTTGTTCTGATTCTCTCACCACAGCTCTACAGCATCTCATGTTTGATCATTGAGCATAACCACTCACTCAATCTTCCATAAGACATGCAACTTAAAATCTAGATGGACTTTTTATTAAGAGTTATTTTTTGGCTTAGGTCAAAGTTTCTTGGATTTAAAAATAATCCTTAAGTCTGTAAAAGAAAAAGGAAAAAAAGTGAAGTGCCTTTGTGAATTCATGATTCTTGTGCCATGAAATTCAAGTTTATGACAAAATACATGGTTAAAATGTAATGCAGCTCTTTAAAAGTGATTTATTATACACAGAATTTGGCTTTTCTCTATTTTGGCAAACTTCTCTTTGCAAATAAGCAAGAATGACATAAGTTGTAAAATTAGCTGTAGGAGTATGTGTAACAATACTGTATATTTGCAATGGAAAAGATCTTAAGAGATAAATGATTCACAATAATTGGGTGATTAATTTTAGTAGACTACATTAATATTAGTGGTTTCTCACTGGAGCTTATTAGCTCTTATACTCCATGGCTCCATTTTCCCCTTCAACTAGTGAGAGAGTGAGAGAGACACAGATATAAGCCGGTCTGTGGTGAAATTACACTGTTGTGCTCTGGTTAGAGCTGTGTGATGTGAACATCCACAGTGGGATTGAAGCTCTCGGCTTACAATTCTGCAATCCTATCTTGATACTGCTGTACTGTATTGACCTGTGGATGTGACATGTTTTGGGGGTTAATTGAATTGGACTAAATCTTTTCGACCAAAAAATCAAACCAAGATAAGAACTACTTTTAGTATGTCAATTTTTACTGTCCTTCCTGTGTTTTATAGATCTACTTAGAGAATGTTTCAACATTTTGTTTGGATGGCAGACATGTGGCTAAATATGCCATTATAACAAAAATGCTTTAGCCAAAAGTATCCACAAATATTTAACAATACTTAAATTTTTAACATAATTAACTGAAATATTTGTATGGAGATCTTAAGAAATTCTTATGTCTAATAAAATAATTTTATTGTTTGTTTTAACAAGTTGTCGTCTTAAATTGCATGTATTTATACTGATAAACAGTAGTGGTTACAGAGAAGTCTCTTAGACGCACACATCACAATTCACCGGACCCTTGTCACTGGGATTAAAAGAAACTATAAAACCAAATGCTTTAAAAATCTCTGTCATGACCTTGCTTTTAAAATATACTGTAAGTTACCAGGAAATTCTGAAAAGCAATTGTTAGTGTTCCAAAAACATCTCCTCCCCTTTTGGTGCTGTGATTTAATTACTTTTATTATGGAAAAAAACTAACATGTTTCCAAAACTTTTTTTTACAGGTTGTTCCACAGATCTGATGCCTACTCCATCAAAACCTCATGATTTAGTGTATTGTGGTCATGAGGAAATGTCATTACACTATGCTCTACCAGAGATGCATTTATCATGCCCATGCTTCACTTTTGATTTTACTCTACGTCACATGGTTTTTCATTGACGCATCAGGTTCTAAAGATACAGATAAGTTTGGTTCACATGGTAAATATGCGAAAATGCATCAATCAAATGCAGTGAGGAAATCAAAACAGAAATTTTTAATAACATGTTTTTTGTCATTTCCCCCCCTAAATAATATAACTAAATAGTATAATTCTAGAATTGGAAGCTTAGTCTGCTTAGTTGTACTAGTTATATGGTAGTTTTAATCTTTTATATATCTATTTATCTATCTATTTATATTAATCACAATAATATGTTCACAGTGTAAGCAATGAAATGAAAAACTTTGTGAAATTCAAATAACAGTTATAATAGCAGAAAATCTTTCCATCGGTCATTCAGCTTTCTCAGTAGCAGGTCTGTAAATTTGTGTTTTCATTTGGTCAAGCACTCTGTTTCCCGTAGTCTGGCAGCTTAGCTAACTTACTGAGCCCTGTGGCACATAACTCAGCACTGCATACACAAACAAGCCAAATAAAATGCTTAAGGATGGTTAGTAAGCGTTTTGGGTCACGTTATCCTGGGCCAAGTGTATATCACTGTGGCCATTTAGCTACTATAAAGATGTTTGGAAATCTTCAGCTGTATTTGTCCCTGAGGAAAGACCTGCTTACAGAGCTGTTTACCTGGATCTCTGCCAGTGTGGTACTAGAACAGTGCACTCAAAACTATAAATTCTGCCATTATTTACCCACTTTCATGTCTTATCACACACACATGCTTTTGATGAATCATCACCCAACTCTTTCAGCAGTTCATCATTACCACATTCGCTCTAATAGGACAACAATCGCTAAAAATACTTCATATGACGTTTCTGCTCTATTCCATGTCTTTGAAGACAAATGATGGCTTATTGTAAGGAACACACTGAAAAAACTAGAGTGTTTGTGTGTAAGTGTGAGTTTAAAAGAATTTGTGTTTATGTAACTTGTTCTGTCTGTCTAAACCTGCAGGATGTCGCTGTCTAAATCAGCATTCAGCTCCATATAAACGTCCTTTGTTTGCATTATATTTCCATAGCTAATGGCAGGAGAGAGCATCATGATTCACATCCATATTTAAAAAGCCCCAGGCAAATCTGTTGGTGACAGTGGTTCTCATGCACTGGAGAGGTGCAGGCAGCAGATGAAGAGATGGTGTCTACTGAAGGAATGAATGAAGAAAGTCATAAGAGAAAGAGATACACAGAAAGAGGTAGAAAGAGTGAGAGAGCCACAGGAAATGCAGGTTATGCCGGACTCTTGAGCATTGCCTGAGGATAGGCTGCAGGCAGTGAATCATAAATGACAGGGGGCTTATTCAGGTCTGCTAATGGGGCCCAGTATAATGTGGAGGGGTTCATGAAGGCTCTGGTGTGCAGTGCTGTTAATAATAATATATCATTTTGTGGCAGTAAACATTTTTCTCTAATTGTTTGAGAAACTTAAGTGCTTTCGTTCTGTTTTTTTAAAAAAAGAAGAAAAAGGATCACTGTTTCAAATCAAAGTCACATGCAGAAACATACACAGTATAAAATGCAGTGAAATGCTTTATATGACTAAACATGCTTAAAACAGAAGTAAGAATAGTTATACCAAAAAATAGAAGAATAAAAATAGATTAATAAAATAATAACCCAAGTAATATCTATAATATATATAGTTTCTATAATATAAACAGTGTAGGTTTGTATTGTGCAATATATATATGGTGTGCAAATTGAGTGTGCAAATGATGCAAATTAAGTGTGCAAAAGGATACAATGGGATTGTGTAAGAGAGATTTCAATAAGTGTGGGCCTGATTTTGAATGTGACTGTCCTGGTTAAGGGGCCGGATGGCCTGGGGGAAGAAGCTCCTCCCCATTCTCTCTGTCTTTGCCTTTAGAGTGCGGAATCGCTTCACTGAACGCAACAGAGAGAACAGTCTATTGCTGAGATGGTTGAGGTCCTACAATATTTTCATGGCCTTGGTCAAGCACCGTTTGCTGTAGGTGAAGTGCAGGTCAGGAAGCTCAGTGCAGATGGTACGTTCTGCTGATCGCACCACCCTTTGGAGAGCTCAGGAGAGTTTGGAGAGTCAGGATGCTCTCAATGGGGCAGGTGTAAAAAGACCTGAGCACCTGAGAGGGCAGTTTGAAGTCCCTTAGGTGCCTGAGGTGGTAGAGAAGCTGTCTGGCCTTCTTAGCTGATTGGTCCGTCCACCGTGTGACCTCCCTGTAATGTAATGTGTAATGTAATGTAATCTGTAATGTAATGTGCTGATAGAAGTTTGGCAATGTACGCTTGAGGTTGGCTTTGTTGAAGTCACCCGCCACTATGAGCGCAGCATCATGTTGCTGAGTTATGCGCCTCATGCAGTTCACATAAAGCGCTGTCCGTATCCGCCTGTGGTGGAATGTAGCGCTGACTATGACTGAACTGAATTCCCTTGGAAGATAGAAGGGGCGACATTTTAGCATTAAAAGCTCCAGGTTGGGTGTGCAGGAGCGTGAAAGTCGCATAATGCTCACGTTGTTGCACCAGCTGTTGTTTACCATCAGACACACTCCTCCTCCTCTTGTTTTTCCCAACTACATTGTCCTGTCCATGCGATAAACTGAGAGAAACTTGGCCAGCTGGATGGCGTGGTCCGGTACCGCCAGGTTCAGCCATGTCTCAGTGAAGCACAGGAGGTTGCAGTCCCGAATGTCTCTCTGGAACTTGACCCTGGCCCTGAGGTCATCGGGCTTGTTCTCCAGAGACTGGACGTTGGCTAACAGGATACTGGGCAGGGGAGCGTGGTGAGCATGTGACCTCAGCCTGTTCCTGATGCCGGCTCATTTTCCTTGCGGCTGCCTCTTCTGTTCGCGTCCTCAGGCACTCACTCGGCCAGCTTGGATCCAAGTTTAGAAGAGCCGTTTGGTGGGTATATTGTTAACCAATAGATATATTATGTCATATGTGAAGTCCATGGTGACAATGAACATATGAAGTATAGCTGAAAAGAAACAGAAATAAACACTTTTTGCTAAAAATAAACAAAGCATGGTCGGAGCAGTCGTGACGGCAGCCGACATCACCAGCGCCATCTTGGGAATCCATCTTGAGTGTTTTGCCTAATGGAAGGCTTACAATTAATCTGTTATCTTTTTTTATTCAGAAAATTACATCTAATGCCATAAAATGGGCCTCAGTATGAGGAGGAACAACTTCTAATACCATTCCTTTTAAAATATTTACATGCACACTCAGATATCACTCCGAAACCTATCAAAATCTCAGTGTGTTTCTGTGCGAGTATGTTTGTGAGAGAACAAGCTTGTGTGGTGAATTTTTTAGGATGTGTGTATTTGTGTATGCAGGATCTGCAATTAATTAGTAGTTAAACCTCCCTCATTTAATCTTTGTGCCAAGAACTCAGTCCCTCTCCAGCTTTTAGTGTACTGCTGTTGTCACAGGGGAGGGTAGGGAACTTTGGTTTAGTCCTCTGATCATCCAACTTACTGAACATCACACTGTGTTACGGAAACAGAGCTTCAGGCTTCCACAGCACCTCAACACAGATATCCATATCATAACTGCACCAAAATGTGAGTTGTGATGCTTTGTTGTCAAGTAGATTAGTGGTATAAACACAATTTACTCATAAAAAAACCTTTTGTCCTTTTTATGTATATTTTGTGGGTCAAGATATTTTCAGCTTGTGTTTCATGTTTTGCGCCTGTTTTTTTCTCAGTGKTTTACTTTAACTTCTCAGTGTTTTACCTAACCCCCACCCCTCCTGTTCTGGTCGTCATACTTTTAAAACTTTCCACTGATGGAGTTTGTCTGTCATTTGTTAAACTCAAGTGGCCAGCTGTCAGAGTTCAGGCAACCGTCCTATAATCCCTTGATTCAAAGTAAGTCTTTTTTCTGCAGTGGAAGATGTACTAGCCATATAAACATGCTATACGGTCAACCTAAACACAGCCGTCTGGCAATATACATTTAAGGGGAAACAATTTAGACAAACATGGACTCATTAAAAGCAGGATTGAAAGGACAAGCATTTGCACAGACTGCCAAAATACACACATGCACAGAGATCTTAAAAGCTATATTAGTGAGGACCTCTCATAGGGACAATGGTTATCATACTAAAATAATTGTTATTTCTGAAGCGACCCCTATTAGAAATGAAGTAAAACACGATTTAGCAGATTTATGAGCCTTTAACTATATTTGTGAGGACATTTTACAAAGATTTGGACCTCGAATTGTAGTCAAACACACACAATGCAGAATATCTCTTTTTTTCAAACATTTGGGTTTTTCGAAAATTTAATTCAAGAGTCGTTTAGTCTCATTGGGACTTTCCCCATTGTGTCTTTGGACGTAGCTCTTGCATGACTGAACCATGCTTTACTACATTCATTTACTGTACGTCCTCATTGACTCTCCAAAGAGGATTTAATTTCACTGACTCGCAGAGTGAACAGTTGAATGAAAAAGAGGTTGTTTCTGTTCAGTGGAGGTGGTAGAAAAGGGCGGGGGTCCATCAGCCTGCCCAGAGCAGACTTGAAGAAGGCAAGGATGTTAAAAACAGGGCTGTTGCCCAGCCAGCTGGACTGGATCCGTCAATGGTTTACAGAGCTGCCACAGTACAGGGCAGAGGTATGTTACCTCCACAAACCTGGAAAAAAACATGGCGGCCGGGGGAAACTGCACGATGAAAGGGTGATTTATGCAGCAGAATACACCACATGTACAGCCCGCTGGCAAGCAAGTGGGAAGGCTGTTTATGGTTGGCGGAGCTGTGCTGAGAAGCGTACGTGGTGCCGATGTCGAGGGCAAGGGGTGGAGGGATGTTTTAACAGTCTTATGTAAACCAATTGGTGTGGGGGTGGCCATCTTGTGTTTATCACATGTCAAAAAAACAGGGCCAGGACACCTTTGGGAGCTCTGTGATGTTTTAAAGTGGCATTTTAACATTGGATTAATAAACAAAGCTAACCATTGGACAGACTCCCAAAATGTGCTGCATTTTGGGGGTGAGCTTCCTCTGTTTATGATACATTTTGGAAAAAAATGCAGGATCATATGATTATGCCATGTGTTGCTGTTTAGAGTTGATGATGTCTTTTGGAGGCACAATTAACAAGTTTATTTCACATGATTAGGTCCCTGGCTAGAGCTTTAACACATGTGCAGAAGAACATGCGATAAAACAATGAAGTGCTTGTACTATACTATTAAATATCATTCCTTGTACAGTGACAGCTGCAGAAGCTAAGTTGAATCAAAGGTCTGAAGGAAACAGCTGCACCAAACATATTTTGTGGGCAGGGACTTGTAAATGAGAGCTTATAATTATGTATGCTGCTGTCTTCCTCCATGCATTTAAACATGTAAATAGCTGTGTAGATCACAGCAATGCATTAGGAACTGAAAGTCAGATGAAAATAAGCTAACGAAACAAACAAAACACTATCTCTTTATTTTTTTTAAAAAGTATTTTATTTTTGTACTTTTGATTATTTTCTTATATCATATGTGTCTTTAATGAGGCCCTCTCTCTGTTGCATCCTCAGGGAGAATACACATGATGAGAGGCAACTGTATCGATCAACCTCTTCATACAAACAGATAAGCGGGTAGCTATGAAATCTAAACTTAAAGCAGGTAGCCAGTTGAGCTGTGCCTGGCAGGTTTGGCTCGTAGCTTGACATAAAATCAATGTTCCCAGCAGATTTTACCACAGTCTGCCCAGACTTTTGGACGCTGCCTCTCAGATTGTTGGCTTTTAAGAAAAAAGCATTTAGTGGGGCTGAGGACTGTAGTTTTGTCTGATGTTTTTATTGTATAGTTCAAGGGGAGTTTACATAACCTAGAGGGGACTGCATTACGGTATTGATCCCCTCACTGCTGGGCTGCTGAAGTTAAAGCTACACAGTCAGGGGTTAGAGCTACACAGTTAACACTTCCAGACAAAAGACAGCAGTTACAAGTAGGATAAAGGGATGAGTCCTGTCGGGTGAGCTGGTGAGCATGGAGCTGAACCATTCAGTACTGCATTCATTACGCTCCACATGGATCCTGTTTAATACAGACTAAGCAGCTTGGGAGATGAGAGAGTTTTGGTGGCTGTTGAGCCATGCATGGGCTTGAAGAGGAGCCGCAGTATGTGTGTATTTTGAGCATGGCACTTAAAATGAATGTTGAGCGTGAATATTTTGTGTGTGTGTGTGTGTGTGTGTGTAAGAGGGATGGAGCAATAGATGTGTGTTTATTAAAAGGGTGCTTTGAGCTTACACATTCTCTCGAGGTTGAAAACATACTTATAGTAATTAGCCCCAGGAGAGCTGGGGCACTGTTACCACCCCTCTGGCTGTGTTGCACTGTGATAAACATTGTATGTGTGTGTTTGTCCTCTTTTCTGAGTTTTCTGAGTCCTAGCGATATTGAACAAACCTTAAAGTTGCACCTAAATGGGGTCAAATACTACTACACTTTCGAACTTACCAAACAGTACCCATCATGGCCCTGTTTTCCTTTCATTCTAGACATCCATACGGTTCATTCAGACACTGCCTAACCTTTATATGAATGAGGAGAGGAGATTTTACAGGAAAGGTGGAAGAAAGGCTAAGTGATGTGGATGGATGAGAGAATGGTTCGTTGCAGAGGATAGTGGATCAAGGAGGGCTGGACCTCAGAAAGATGGAGCTTACCATGCTTCAATAAGCTTTAAAGTCCTCATGACAGGTAAAAGACAGAGGAAAGACATCTATATTCTATATTCTGGACAGGTACTTTTATCACTCTTTTATGTGCATTTGCAAAGGACCATATAGCCTGTTCAGAAACCTTTACAGTGAATAAAATGATCTTAATAAATATAAACTTCTGCAAGAACAATTTAAAGTATAACAAAGTGTAAAAAAATTCTGTATAAGAATTTTTTTATTGATATATTGATTGACCCCTAATCTGAACATTAGGATGCGGGGATGTGTCCCTCTCAATGTCTATGATGGTTATGGCCCAATGTGTAGGCAAAACCCAGCAAAGATGTCCTTTGATGTTTCATGTATTTTTTTTTTCATCATGTGTCTGCGTGTGTGTGTATTTTTGATCACATGTGGTTTTGCATAATTCTCACATGTTGTGACATCCAGGGCACACACCTCTGCATGACAGGTCTCCAGTTTCCATGACGACCATTAAAAATTTGTTGTTGTTTTTTATTGGTTTGATTTTTGCTTGCCACTGTTTCAGTCTGTTTACTGGGGCTTCAGTTTTACCCCTTCTTATAGCTCCTCAGATTATACTAAAACACAAAGCAGCCAACCAAAATATTCATGCTAAATAATCTGCCCCTAAATACCAACAGCAATCAGGTTTTATTTTTGCTCTTTTTGTGTTTATATGATCTTCAAAATACCGAAATGAACTCAAACCAGTTTAACACATCACTGCTCTAGCACTGCTGCGGGAAGTGATTTATTCACATTTGGAATGTTTGGAAAGAAGTTATACTAACTGGAGGTTTTAAAACTTGTTCTTACTCTCAACATTTCAGATTATATTCCAGCAGAATGCTTCTGAAATCCTCTGTGCCACAACAGTTTACCTAGAGATTGATATAAATTAGACCAATACATCACAATCCACAGATAATACACCACTGTGCATATCACATATGCATATACTACAAAATATTGTCGGTTGCTCAATCATATACAAATAATGTTTAGATGGATGAGAGGTAAAAGGCATGCAATGAAATTAAAGTTAGTGGTTTTCACTTACTATATTTCCTGTAAGTTATTGGGTAGCAGGCACACATTTATTTGAATTTATTTTATGATTTACTAACTTGATTAACTGACTTAACCACTACTGAACATCTATCCTTCAGCAAATTTGGCTTCTAGCAGCTAAAGAGACTCATATACACACATTGCAGCAGAGGTAAGATTGGGATGTACAGAGATTGGCAAAGACACATATCATTGAATTGAAAGGGGTGGATGGAATTAAGAGAGGGCACAATCCCATTAAGCTGCTGTGGATAAGTGGGGTGTGTGTCCGAGAGCATTGTGTGGCTTATGTTAGGCTTACTGCACCACTGTGGCTTAAATGGGCTGGCCCAAATAATGTTTAATTTTTCTTCCTTTCACTCTTTTTAATATGTACTTTAAATATAAATCAGCCCACAAGTCCACCGGAAAAAGTCTTATCCAAGATGAAAGCAGAACGAGAAGAGAATGGACAATAGAGGGAGAGATAGAGAGAGAGTCTGTTTTATCAATAAACTGACAGAGTCTTAAACCTCTGTCCTGATAGCACTGTAGAGGTGGCCAAAGCACATTCCATGGATTCTAGAATAGATAGAAGACTGGATATTGTAAATCTGCTCTGTTGCAGTAAACAGACACTGGACAAGCCTGTCTTCCTATGACCTGGTTTTAATAGAGCGTCTCAGACCAGTAGACGCTCCGTCTGCCATGTGTGAATCTCTTCAGGCTCTCATGAGGCCCCTCTATCAGCATCTTGATGTGTAGGGTGAGATTCCAAAGCATGTAGTCAGGTGAACATAGTTTTCAAAAAGCATGAATTAATTCTGAATGAACTCCATTAGCACTGCATTTATTCCTACATTAAATTATTAAAGCTTTTTCATTTACATGCCTTATAAGTGATATATAAGATAAATTGTTCTCCGAAATTTACACTATTATTCTTAAGATTACAGCTAAAACCAGTTCCACGCCCAGTTTTAAACTGAGATGGTTTTTTGGAATAATATTTCTCCTCACTGGAAGTGGAGGTTGTATTGAGAAGGTGCTGGATTTTGTGTTGCACATGTTGCAGAGCAAACCAGGTGATGAGTTTCCCATGTACATCGGAGGTTTCTTTCATGCTAACTGACCCTGCGTCAGACTGATGAGGTGTTGCGTGATCAGCCTTTAGTCTTTATCACCCAGACGCCTTCTCTCAGGTCACAAGAACCGTAACTGAATGAGAAATAGAAATAGATCATAGGCACAGATCAAAGGATATGTGAGTTCTGTGCACCCAGAAAGGATCTCAGAAAGATCTAGAGGGGGTAATGACAGGACAGGCTTTAGGGCAAATGATGAGCTTTGACCAGTCTGCACATTCTGTCTTTTAATTTGTAGTTATGAAGGCTGATGGTTTGAGTTTCTCTATGCTACCTGTTGTTTTTTACATAGCTAGTAGCCCACATTGTGATATGTGATTCCATTTAAAGCACAAGTAATCCGGATTTGGTGTAAAAGTGTGTATCTGAAAAGGGGTGATCCAATCTGGATAAGGGTGATCCAATCCAATCAGGGTCATCATGGATTGCCTGATCCGGAATAGCAAAACATCAGATAATTTTGATACAAATTAAACTGAACAACTGACCCCTGGTATCAACATCTTACTCAGGTGATTCAGTCACAGGAAAGGTCAGGTTCAGTCAGTACAGTGGACAGGTCTAAATACAGGTGCTTCCTGATGCAACCAACTGCAGTAAAGTACTACATGCAGGTATGTAACATCATGAAATAACATAAAGGTTTTAAAATAAAGGTTTTCAATTACTGATGCTATTGTAGAAATACTCTACTTGCAGTCAGCCATGATTAATTAAATCCACAAGCGAAATAATATAATCCAATAATAGAGGGTTATTAAAAGTAAGTACCCATCAGGTCATGTGATCTCAGCCTGGTGCCCCCAATTAGACCACACGTTTTGTTTAAAATAAAGTAAATTTTATTAGTCTATTGATTTTTATTAGTCAATGATTTCCAACTATTAGTACACCTTAAACATCAGGTGGATTCATAAGTTACCTGTAATAAATAAATATATAATATATAGACAGTTCATATAAGGATGTGTTTATTGCAAGGCTAACAAATAAACCTTTCCATTTGTGAATGAAACAGTTCCAAAAATGCAAGAGGCTTCATTTTGTGTGGGTATAATTATAAAGCTGTGACTCTTAGGTCTCAGGACAGGTCTTCCATGAAAGACAGTCAAAGCAGAAGGTAAAGATGACCAGCACCTGGCTCTGCCCACTGTCCTGCATTGTCCCGGGGCAGGAGGGTGGCTCCCCTCCTCTGACCCTCTGGAGTTCTTCACACTAATAACTGCATTATACCTTTGCACCGTGCAAATGGGCCCTTTTGTTGCTCTGCTTAGGAGCTCAGGGGGTAAGGATGGGGGGTGGGGCCCCTCAGAGGGGGTTGCCAGGAGGATTTACTTTGTTATTTAAAGAAGGGGGAAACTCAAAACACAGGGCTGAGGCTATGCAGCGCTCAGGAAGGCAGCAAGAGCCTTTTCTTTAGCAGGCATTGTTCAGATGGCTTTGTGGCTAGAATATATTATCATCTCAGACTAAGAGGCCAATATCTCAGTTGTATGAGAGATGATTTTGAGCCAAAGAGAGGGAGGGAGATAGAAAAAGCAGGGAGGAAGTGAAACAGCAAAGATTGCTTTAGAGAAGCAGTGATGTGTGAAGGAAAAAAGTTTGGGTGATGTGATCACATGCCACTCTGGATTTTATTTTTCGTTTGGAAATGCATGTTTAAAGCCTGTAGTGAAGTTGTTTGTAAGGAAAATCATTTGTACTCTTTTTTTTTTCAGTACAAATGAACTGCCCCTCTACTGCCCCCTCTAAACTGCTCGGTTCAGGTGAATCTTGCAGAATAAGCTGACCATGTGTTTTCAGCAGCTGCTTGAATGATCACATCACTTTACATTGTTTTCACTGTTCAGTTCACAGTTCAGTTCACAGTTCACTTCAGTTTCTGTGGCCTCCACCAGAGATGGAACATCTGGAAGTAGTAGGGCATAAATATTTGGAAGGCATGATTTTTAATAGTTCTTGTTAGGGCAAGTATCACTACTACAGTTTTTCCTAGCTAACACGACCCAAAAATACCAGAAAACTGTCCAGCATGTAGGGACCACAATATTGTAGAGATTTGCGGGGTAAGCTTCTTTGACTTGTGCCAGTAAGTAGCCACCTAGCATCACCCTAGCAACCACTCAGAACACCCTAAACACTACATGGCAACATATCAGAACACCTGTGCAACGACATAGCAATGCTCTGGCAAACACCCAGGACACCCTAGAGTTTCTAAGAAAATACTATTTTTTACCCCTCTCTTTCAACTTCTGTTACTCTAAATAAAGGACACTAAGAACTGAACTGAAATTCTCTGTAGCTACTGTTTTACATGTTTAACTTATTTAAAACAGACTCATTTTGCAAGGTGGCGAGAGTCCGATATCTTCTACCTGTTCCAACTGATGACTGTGACAGTGCTAGGTGCATTAGCCAGCCTAGCTGCATGATGCAACAGAGTGAAAGAGGGCTCTTCTGTGTCCTTTTAAGATGTAATCACATATCAATCAATGGGAAAGAATTATTCACTTTGGCCACATCTGATGGAGTCTCTAGGATTTTAGCTTTCTCTGTTCAGGTTAGTACTGAGGGCTCTGGTTTAAGAGGTAGGGGAAGGAAGAGAGGTAGAAACAGAAAGAAAAAAGAAGCAGAGATAAAGGGAATTAAGGGAGGAAGAGCTTGAAACAAAGGAAGAAAGGGCAGATAAAACCATGATGGAGACCAGCTAGGATGCTCCCAGCAGGAGATTGACCCCCTTTCCTTCTTCCATTCATTGGCCATACCCATCCATTTCTCTATTACTCCACCCTATCACTCCATCAGAGATCCTTCCTCAATCATGTAATTTAAATCTCACTTTATCCTCAAATTCTTCTTCTGCCCCATTTTGATTGCATCCTTCCTTCATACCCTGAGAACTGTCTACATGGAATCTTTCTCACACGCATGGCTAAACATTTCCTGTCCTCAAGGAGAAGACAAGCCAGCTACGCCCATCATAAACCCTTTATGTACTTTAATGAGTGCAGGCAGTAAAATAAAGATAAGTCACATTTTTGATTGCTTGAGTGTGCTTGCAGATATTTCAGAGAGGTACAGCATGCAGTGAATTCCTAAAGCCTGAGAAGTTTTAATGAAATGCTTCTATTTTTGTTATTTTAAATTATTTATTTTCAGGGTAATAATTAGAGTAAAATATTTCCAAAATCAAACACAGACTCAATAGGTTTTTTTAAACCTGATGATCCATGTTCTTCCAGCATAATTTGAAAATGTCCCATTAAGCATCTTTTGTGCTTCAATGACCTTTTTTGCAATGATATAAACATGGCCAATGTCACAAATTAGCTTACAGTAGTGTCCCACAAATAATATTTAAATATTTACAAAGACACAACTGGTCTTTAAACATTTCAAAATACTAAGAAAAAGGTTTGTTAAGTAAAACAAGAAGAAAAATCCCCACTGTATGTCCCCACTGTACATCTGTCTGTACAAGAATTTTAATGAATGCATTTATTTTTTGATGTTGTCTGTATAGTCTTGGCTCTGTTACTTTTTTAAAAATGTTAATACTTTGAAAGCCATGCAAATCGGCATCTTTCCAGAGGATTAGATGACTAGAAACTTCACTAATTGGCTGGAAGATAGAGTGGTGTACTTATCTACACCAATGATGCTGATAGAATGCAGGAGACAGGCTAGTCAGCTTATTTATTCTATAAACATGACCCATTTAACTGCATCCTAATTGTGCCACTGTATTCTTAGCATTTTCTCTGTGTTCCTCTAATGTGTGTAATTTCATGTTAAAAGCCTGTCATGGTTATGGCAGAGTCTCTAATCTCCTAATGACAGTGGAGATGTGGGTAATGGCTTTACGGGTGTATAACAGCATCTGAAATAGCTGCTGTCTGTGGTGTCACTGAGTGGCCTAAAAACTTCAGCCCTCATTACCCCTCGAACCCAACACTCTTAAACGAGAGGCCCTCAGCTTAGTGCTCATACGTCACAGAAACCACTGACTCCAACGAGTCATTCCTCAACTTAGCTATGATCATCTCCTATGGAAAAGTTTAATCTTTTCCTCTTTCATACTTAAGAGTCACTTACAGGGAAGGGACAGAAATGCTGAATAGATAGCGAGAGGCTATGTTTAAATGGGTGTGCTTTAGTTGTTAAAAAAGTACAATGGTATTTACATCCCATTACTGCATCATTCAAGGCCATTAACAAAACAAGTTGGGGCCCAGAGCCTCAGGCTGCACTGAGAAAGAGACAGAACAAAGAACCTCCTGCTTCAGAGAAGACATATTTAATCATCACCATGATCATAAGTCCTCTTTAATTTTTTTATTTATCAGCAATTATGGTGTACCAATAAGTGAGGTCACAGGTGTATGTTTATAGGGTAATTTATAATGGCTTTGAACACAGCTCAACCAACCATAATGAAGGACCGGAACGATCTATTTTATAAAGTTTTGTAAGTGTTGTTAAAGACAGTTATTGTAAAGTCATTGTGTTTAAGATGGTCTTAATGACAACAAAATACATATATAAAAAGTCTACAGAATATCCTGTGACAAAAAAACAACTGTGTGTGTTTATCCACTCTGCAATGGCCTACCTGGACAGAACAAGTTGTCAAAAAAAGTAGTTTCCATACTCAGTCTACTGTTTGGCTTTGTTTACTTATAATTAATAGCCACCTCGTCAAGATGAGGTAGCTCATAGGGAATGTTTGCCTAAATTTAATATCTTTCAGCACTTTAATAAGGTGACCAATGGTCTGAATTATTGTGCAGTCAGCACTGACTTTTAATATAAATAAGATGTGGATCATGTTCGGCCCTCTTAAAAACTCAAACATCTGAGAAACCTGATATCACCCCCTCTCAGGGACCAGCTTCTTTTCTTTTGTTAGCCTTCATTTCATTTGATGGAAAGGCAGAGAAGACCCTCTCTCCCTTTCCCTTTTGTCCAGCATCTTTCTTTCAGCATTCTGTCTTCCTTTTTCTTCTCCTGGTCTTCAGAGTGGTAATACATTCCTCCCCCTGGCCATCCCACCTTGCGTGAGAAAAGCACAGTCCCACACAAAAACACAAGTGTTCCCAAATTCATAAATATTAATCAGTCAACACCTCTTTCTATTAAAACTCAGAGGCTGCTACTAAACTAGTAACTGGCAGTTGCCCCTCCCTCTTTCCCTTCTATTTTTCCTCTCTCTCTCTTTCTGGGAACAGGCTGGAGAGTTGCCATCTCTACTCTCAGAGTCGTGACCCTGGGGGTTGTAAGGTCATAGGTTGCAGAACAGAGACTTTGATTCAATTGTGTAATGTTTCTTTGTAGAAAACAGTTCCTCTCTACCCTCTTCTTTCTTTTTTAAAACCTTGGAAAAAGTTTTGAAATTTAAACCCCACTTCTACCTCAACAACATTCCTCTCTCCAGAATATATTTCTTCTGTTTATTTGCGGTACTGTCGCTTAAAGATACACATCTTATCAGTGGCATTGGCCCATTTTTATCCATTGTCAGATCAGTCTTTGACAAAGATGAAACTTTAGCCATTCCTGAAAGCCAAACTCTTTTCTTTCAGGGCCTCTGTTCCCATCTAAGGTCCCATCAGGTTATCACAGGGGCCCCTGAGGTAGTGGATACCTATTTTCACTATGCAACTCTTATCTGCAGCCCACTATGCTGTGGTGACTGTCCGTCTAGAAGACAGAAATTCCATTCCTGTACTCATTGTGGCCAGGCACGCTTCAGTGCATCCAGCATAGGCACATTCATGCGTTCCACCCCTGAGAAACTGTGTGAACTCAGATATGGAGGAGCCTGCTGGATCAGTCTTAGGAAAGTGGTGTCAGTTATATTGCTGATGAAAGCTCAGCTTTTCCCCTGGCTCCACTCAGAGGCTGTCCTATACATCATAAACTGCTCATATTTAGCACAGGTAATTGTTGTTGTGTAACAGGTAAGCTAATGCTAATTTTAGCTAGTTTTCTAATCTTTTTCTAGACTGTTAATGTATTTAGTTTTAAACATGTTTTGAAAAAGGCTGCATCTAAACTCTCCAGTTGGCTTAATAAATGTTGCGTAAATCATCTGAAAGGAATTTTGGCGGCTACTATTATATGGACTCGAATAGAAATTTTAGCATCTTTAACCATTTTAGAGGTGGAATAAAAACAACTTACATTTCAGGTTTACCAGGAACTGAACGTTGTAATGCCATGCTCTACCGGTTGAGCTAGAAGATAACTGTACCTATGTAGGGTGACTCTGTAAACTTGTAGTTTTGTAAATATTTTAAATGGACTTCACTATCCAACACTGCATGGACATTTCCAAAAAATATGTATTCTCAACCCAACCGCTTGAATAACACCAGTCCCAGTCAGAAACTCGCCATAACATTTCTATCTCAGATTAGTCTCAGTTGGCTATCTCTGGTTAGCTGTCAGGCAGCTCTCTGCTGGTGCATAAACGGCTGTTTTATCCTCAGCTGTGCCAGCATGGGGAGGTTAAACACTGCTTGCATGAAACGCTTAGCAGGGGAACCCTCTCCATCATCTCCACCTGATCCTTACCAGCAGGACACTGAAGCAGAACAGTGTTGAGCTATTTTGCTCTGTTTGAGAGCTGTATGTGTCTGTGTGTGGAGGGTGACAGTGAAGGAATGTTCTTAGGTGTGTGTGATGGAAAGACAGACGGGTGATGAGATGCAAAGAAAGGACTAATTAAGCTTAGAAGACGAAAACAGTCGACGGTATGGAGTTTTGTTTACCCATGAAAACAGTCTTTTATTTGGAAGCAATGCTGTCTTTCAGCAAACTCTTTAAATCACTCCCTCCTTCGCTCTCTCACATTGTAACTCTACAGCTGCCGGGCTGTGAGACTCGAGAGCGAGAGAATAAAAGGGTGGAGAGTATGGAAAGAAAGAAAGAAAGAAAGAAAGAAAAGTGATTTGTGGGGAGAGAGAGGGGTCGATGTGGTGTGGCTTTGAAGTCAAATGAATCAGAGTGTGTGTGTTTGTGAGCAAGATCCCAAAAGCAGAAAAAAGAGAGCTTTAGCTCTTTAGAAGAGAGAGCGAGGGAAGGATTGAAAGAGGATGAGTCAATGGCCAAAGGACTGTTGGACAGAGAGGAAAGAGGAGGGGCGCCGCTGGTGCTTAGAAAGCTCTCAGCTGAGTTTGGAGTGAGGGGCTGACAAAACTCTACCCATTCCTCAGATTCCCTCAGAGCGTTTCATCTGTGGTTTCAGCTATCCTTTGCTCCGCGCAGCCCTTCATCTCATGCTGTGACACTGAGTTTTAGTTTCATGACACCTTTAGGGGCAGAGGTGTAAACTTTTAAATGCCTCTCTCTTTTATGATTCAGAATACAAAGAAGGAAGAATTATTGTTTTAATAAGTGATTGTTTACATTGTGAAAATTACATTGCACATTCATTCTAGCTTTATGGATGTAGCAATGTTATTTTCTTTTAACACCAGGTTAATTCTTTGGGTTTTTTTTGTGTCCAACACAGTGTTTAAACATTTAAATCAGGTGCCAAGCATGCAAATCACTTTTCACAATCTTTGCTGTAATATTGTAATACTTCACAATTTGTATATCATGTTCTTGACAGGTTTCAAGATATATCATGTTCTTGACAGGTTTAGTGATATTCAACGTATTCAAAGCAGTTTGGTGCACATTTCACATCAGCTCAGCTGAACTTCCTGGCATTTTGTCAAGCAGGTATGACAGTTAGTATATATTAGACTTAAATTAAAAAATTAAGGGTCTGTGTGTCATTTTAGTTTAGGTGTGTATAGAATTTAAAAACTTCTACCACTACAAAGGACCTTGTTAAAGGTCTTTAACAGATTCATTTATTATTTTAGCCAGATTCTACCTGGGATGCCAGTTTAGATTTTTCTTTAGATAACTTGGAAAGCCATTTGCGTCTTGTTTTTTAGGTTGTTCAGAGGTGTTGTTTTCTAGTGCTGTTGTGTAGGATAAATGTTTGGTGTAGTTTTCAATATGTTGTAAGGGCATGTTGTCTACTATTCAATTTGAATATTTGTGGTCTTTGTCATTGGGTCTTTCTCAGAATATTATTACAATCAACTTTCTGAGATTAACTAACAGGGCCTGTGTTAGAAATGCCTCTCTCTCTTTCTCTCCCTCTCTTTTTCTTTCTTTCTCTCTCTCTCTCTCTCTCTCT